>CABFVX010006871.1:0-21598 GCA_902151425.1 Timema shepardi
GTGAGGAGAATGAAGAGGGAGAGCCAGCCCAGCACAGGATAGAGGTGGTATGGTCATATGAGGAGAATGAAGAGGGAGAACCAGCCCAGAACAGGATGGAGAAGGTACGACTGAGGTGGTATGGTCACGTGAGGAGAATGAAGAGGGATAGGATGACCAGGAGGAGGGGAGAAGACGAAGGGAGTAAGGAGGAGTGTGGAGGAGAGGACTGGACCAAGGTGGAGGAAGGAAAGGAGGTGGTGGAGAGGCTTATGTTCCAAACAGACCCAGTAGGCGGGCGGCTGGAAGCTGTTCATGATGATGATGAATATTATATGAAGATCGATATTTTAAAATCTAATTTGGTCAAGCACTATTAATAAAATAATTTTACACTTATAACAAAATAATATTATTCAGACTTTATTGCCCTTTAATATTGAATCAAAGTTTTAAATAAATACCGGTACTTAGCTTTTTATCTTTTTTAATCTTATCTATAAATAATTTATAAGTTGACGTCAAATTTGATGTGTTTTATTGATGAGACAATTCAAAGTGATGGCATTGAGAAATTGCGTGGCTAGAATATTATTTTGGAAGAGCATATAAAAGTCAAGATTTTCATAGAAAATAATCCAGATCTCAAACATGGATCGTCTGGCGGTTTTGCTGATCAGCTTCCTCGCTTGTGTTTCGGCGTCTTCCAATTTTACAGCTTATGATGGGTGAGAAAAAAAAAGATTATCATTAAAATTATTTTAATGCATATCAAGAGAGCCACAAAATCAATTTAAGTGTAAATGACACAAATGCAACTATGTAAAGAAATTATATTATTATTAGCACTGCGTCTTACCACGCTCACGTGTAATGTAGTAGAGTGATTGTGAGATGAAATTGAGGACTTACTATTTAACGTGGAATCCGAACCACAGTGGAGGCCTGGCATTCCTCACATTCACAAGATGTATTGTCAGAGGTTAAGGAAGGGTTTGGTAATCAGATAAATCTGTGCCGGGAAGATAAATCTGTGCCGGGACCGAGGATTGAACCCCGGCCGCCAGCTCAGAAGTCTGACACCTTACCCCTAGACCGCCAGGTCACCGACAAAAAAAATTATACAAAATGCACCTTTTCATTTACTTGAAACACGTCCATTTCGGGATATCTATGAAAGTATACTAATTAGGTAGGGATGAACAATGTAGAATTCATTATAGGTTTAACTGTATTTGTGGGCGGCCGGGGTTCGATCCTCGGTCCCGGCAAAGATTTATCTGATTACCAAACCCTTCCTTCACCGTTGACAAGACATCTTGTGAATGTGGGGAATGCCAGGTCTCCACCGTGGTTCGGATCCCACGTTAAACTGTAGGTCCTTCATTTCATCATCATCTCACCATCACCCTACCATTACACATTAGCGTAAGTGCGTATAACCCGAACGGGTAGTAAGACGCGGTGCTAATAATAATAACTGTATTTGTGTGGAGCTATAAATAATGATTCAGTGGCTTCAAATCATCGTAGTTCATGAGTTATGAGGGTCAAAATTAATATTTTATGAATTTCCTGTACCAATGTTGTGCCAAAGTGATTAATTTATGTGGCCGAAATTTAGTATTAACAAACAAGCATATGAGGTGTACACAAAGAAATATTTATAATATGTTAAAGACAAATAATTTGTAATGTAAAAGTGGTAAAATTGAATAATTTTAATCGTACACTGTTCTTTTTATATCCCGATATTTTTATCTCATTTTGATGTACACAATGTGTTTATTAAAATTTAATTATTTTTCAATTCAACTCTACTCGTTAATTTAATTAATGGGACAGAATTGATCATTGCAAAATTATAAATAAAATATATAAATTTCGTGGTTTGACTGTATTGATTGTAGGTGCCGGTACTGAAAGTAGGCCATGGGTAGTAGGTTATAACTTTATGATTTAGTAATGTAGTTAAGTAAAAGTAGTAGTAAATTTATGATATAGTGAGTAATGCAAATAATTCCTTCAAAGCGCGAAACCAAAGATGTACCTTTGGATTAACTTTTGGGTATATTAATTTTATAACTATCTATTATTCCTACTTTAAAAGTTTTCTCGACTATATATATTTATGTATATAGCCCCTTAATGATTTTGATATTTTGATGTATACAATTCAATATAAGTGTTGTTTTTTTTAGACACAAAGTATACAAAGTTTTCCCAACGGAATATCAAGCAGGGCTCTTGAAAACGTTCCATGACCTTGAAGGCTACGACTTCTGGGGGAGCTACCATAATGTTTCCACCGGTATCCAAGAATTAGATCTTATGGTAACTCCAGAACAACAAGAATACTTTGTCAAGTTCCTGAAAGATAAAAACATTGAATACTCAACTCTAGTGGAGGATTTGGAAACGTGAGTGTTTATGGGAAGAGTCTCTTTGCTATACAGAAGTAATAATGCACATAGCAATTATTGTTCAAAACATATTTATTTGGTTGATAGAGTACCGTGATGTTGAATGAATATTTCCTTTCAGTGTGTTCAAAGCTGAACGTGTTCAACAGAATTCTAAGAGAGCATCTTCGAGAATTTCCTTCGATTCTTATTTGCGATATGATCAAGTAAGGAACAGTTATTTAGATTTTATATATGATCTAGTAAGGAACAGTTATTTACATTCTAGATATGATCAAGTAAGGAACAGTTATTTACATTCTATATAGGATCAGGTAAGGAACAGTTATTTACATTCTATATATGATATAGTAAGGAACAGTTATTTACATTCTAGATATGATCAAGTAAGGAACAGTTATTTACATTCTAGATATTATCAAGTAAGGAACAGTTATTTACATTCTAGATATGATCAAGTAAGGAACAGTTATTTACATTCAGGATAGGATCAAGTAAGGAACAGTTATTTACATTGTAGATATGATCAAGTAAGGAACAGTTATTTACATTCTAGATATGATCAAGTAAGGAACAGTTATTTACATTCTAGATAGGATCAAGTATATTATCTCAAATATGATATGGCTTTAGAATGTGACTAGGCAGACTAAACTGTAACACGAAATAAGATATAACCAATTCTATTTATTCACATATAAACTTTTACTAAAATTAATTAGCTACTAATTATTTGCTACCTCAATTATATTAATTACAAAATGTATAGTGATAGCCATTCAAATACTTATCACATTTAAGATAATTCATTAAACTGAATGAAGATACAATATGATTAGTTTAAGAAACAGGATGTTTGATTAAACTCTAGTCAAAAACTAATATAAATTTAAAATTACTTAAGCTTAAATTGTTCCTAAAAAATGTTTACTAGATAAATTTAGTAAAGATCAGAAATTTCTCTGAGTTAACAATGGGAAAGTAATGGCCTATAAATCCAATGTATTACATAATATATAGTTTAACATATCATTTTCATCAAATTTAAACAACTAAATCAATTGAATTTTAAAAAGATTCAACCATTTGAATGTATTATTTGTTTTTATATGTTTAAAGTTCTGAATTGATCAGCACTTGAATAGTACCTAGTCCCTATTTAGGATTAAAATATTTTAATAGAATTCAAAGTTAATATAAATATTAATCTCAATTTAATCACTGTAAGTATATAAAAATTCGACCCGCTTCAGTGGATGAATGGTCTAAGGCGTTAGTCTAGGGTTAGACTTGATCACGTAGAGATAAGGGTTCGAATCCAGCCGAGAAGGGTTCCCCTAAATGGTTTTCCACTCTTTATCAATTAAATTCAGGTACACTCCCTCTGAAATAAACCTTCCTAATCCTAGCTCATTCAAGTAATTACACCCAACTCTTTGAGTTTAGGAGGAAATAGATCGTCAAACTCGATCATAGTCCCGAAGTCGTAAAAAAAAAAATTAATCACAATAAATCGATATTTGACTGATCCACAATTTCAGATCCGAGCGTATCTGCTCCAACTGGCCACAAACTACCCCACACTAGTGACCGTCGAGAATATAGGGTTCACCTATGAAGGTCGTCCAATCGTCATCGCCAAGATCTCGTCCGGAGGTCAAGGTTCGAGACCAGTGATTGCTATCGAGGCTGGTATTCATGCTCGAGAATGGATCGCACCGGCCACAGCTGTTTACATCATCAACCAACTGGTGGAGAACTCCGAAAACTCTGACCTGATCAGTAACGTGGACTGGCACATTGTGCCCGTGACAAACCCTGACGGTTACGAGTTCTCCCACACCACGGTGAGTTCGAACCATTATTACAGATTAGTGGATATTATAGCTACATTTCTCTACTTCCACCAACCATGACGGTTACAAGTTCTCTCAAATCACGGTGAGTTCCAACCATTATTACAGATTAGTGGATATTATAGCTACATTCCTCTACTTCCACCAACCATGATGGCTATGAATTATCTTAAACCACGGTGAGTTCCAACCTTTATTACAGATTAGTGGATATTATAGCTACATTCCTCTACTTCCACCAACCATGATGGCTATGAGTTATCTCAAACCACGGTGAGTTCCAACCATTATTACAGATTAGTGGATATTATAGTAACATTCCTCTACCTCCACCAACCATGACGGTCACGAGTTCTCCCACACCACCGTGAGCTCCAACCAACGTCATAGTGGCAATCACATTTTTTGGGACTAATTATTAGAACGATATCACCAATTAGATTCTGTTCACAAATGTGGATACATCTCCTATTAATATAATCTTCCTAGTAAAAAAACACTATCCTAGTTATTACATAAGCGTCTAACCGGAATGGGTAGTAATACGTTCTGCTAAAATAAATTTATATAACTCTTTGAATCGATCCAATTTGATAAATGCTAATTAAAAAGCCAATATTCCAAGGATACCTACCAAGAAGAGTTTTTAATGTTTGACATTAATCAAAATTAAAAGTTCAAATATTTTAATAAAATAAGTGGAGTAAATTAATAAATATATTTTTTAAAACAATATAACAATTTAAAGTTTAAATCATATACATAAAGTGTTCAATAGTAAAAAGAGTAAACAGTCAAAACTAGATTAAATTTTATAAAGTTTAAAATTTATTTGAGACATGAAACACTTAAGAAAATCGAGACTACTATTTTTAAAAAGCTTATCAAATTTGAAAATTAAGTAAATTAAACATAACTGTCAATTATTTTGTTCATCGTGTCTTTATAATAGGAATATATTATACATAGAGAGCTTTCGATATTTCATGTCATCATCAGTAATATGACGCGTTTGAGTCATAAAACACCGCAATGATGTTTCGTTTTATTTATTTTTCAAAATTTTATAAACTTTATAAAATTAATAATTTGATTTTCTTAAATGTTACATGTCTCTAATAATATTTTTAAATTTTATAACTATTTTAATCAAGTTTTAACTAAATCATTTACTATTGACGATCACTTTATATTTAGAGGAATTTACTTTTAAAATAATTTCGTTTTAATAAATATTTATTAGTTTATTTCACTCATTTTAATATAACTTTCAACTTTTAATTTTAATTACTGTCTTAACATCAAGAACTGAACAATACCTCAGGACAATAAGCAAAATGTATTCTCAAATTACAAAGAAGAGTTTTGTGAGATGCAAATATTAAATTGGTACATTTTATTTTTCAGACCCGTCTGTGGAGAAAGACTCGTTCCAGGCCGTCTTCATCAACCTGCATTGGAACTGACCCAAACAGGAACTTTGGACACCACTGGATGTGTAAGATTTTTAAAAAATGTTTTTAGGTCATTCAGTAAAATTTGCCAGTGAGGTCTAAGGTGTCAAAACCAACATTAGACTGAATCGATTGTGACGAGGAGACTTGAGTTTCCAATATCTGTCGGGTGTATTTGGAGAAAAGGTGGTACCAAATGGGATAAATTACATACCCACTACACGCTAATGAATAGGGTGATTTTGGTTGTTTTTTTAAATAATCGCATCTTTTAGTTACTCAAGTTACTAAAAGAATTTTAATATATTCACACACCAAGTATGTTGTCTTCAACTGTCCCATTTAATGGCTATTATCAATACCTATAAAATAACACAATTAATATATTAAAATACTATCAATGTTGGCCTCAAAGCAAGGTTTGAATTTTTTCTTAACTGCGCTTAAAATCACGTTTTTATTTTATCTCTGTTAATATTTTAGTTTAAATCACTCAGAAATAGTTGTTAAAAAAATCTTGGTTATAAAATACAATGATATATTTTTCTAAATAAGACTACTATTGATTTAAAAAAATTACACTCAAAATTCTATATTAAATCTTCCAGGACAAAAAAAAACCTAAAATTGATGCTTTGTTCTTTCAGCTTAGCTCTAGTGAATATTTTACAGTAATTAGATTACTAAGTTTAGAATGATAATCAATTAATGGTATTAAAATTATATTGTTTATACTAACACCATTTAGGCCTGTGTACATTTTTATTGATCTTATTATGAGAGTGACTTTTTGGTGTGTTTTTATGGTTTTGTATGCCGTAATCATTTTATTTCACTATACCAATAAAAAAATATAGATGACAAATGACATTTCAAATAATTTAAAAGTTTTCGCTTGAAAATCAAGTAGAGATCTAAAAGTGTGTGGGAGGAGAACTCACATAATGACGCTGTTATAGTTGGTCAGAGGACTTACCCATCCATATTCAGGATTGCCAACTCCAACAACAAAAAGAGGGGTTTAATACAAAAGTCACGATTTACAACGCATGTATCTTACATGTTGATAATAATTAATAATCAACGTAAAATTTGTTACTTTATTGCAGGATTATTTTTAGATAATATCCTAAGAATGGATTGTACAGTTGGTGAAATTGTATCATCTTTAAAAGTTAATTACAGAAAGAGTTAGTACCATGAAATAAACACAGCGCTAGTGTGGTGTGGTTTTCAAATATAATGATATAAAAAGGTTTTTTAAATCAAATAAAAAATATTGCTTAGTAGATGGATAGAAAATTATACTGAAAATAAAAATAAATATTTAAATTTGGAAAAAGTTTTATGAAATATAAAAACGAGGATCATTACAATATTTAATATAAGTTCATATTTATTTTTCAGTGACCGGAGCAAGCTCTAATCCATGCTCTGAAACGTACGGAGGGACCCATGCTTTCTCGGAATCTGAAACTGTTGCTTATCATAATTACATCCTGGGTAACAAGGACCGCATCAAGTTGTACCTCGCCACACACAGCTATGGAAACGTAAGTTGTATGATGCAACCAGTACTGATAACAGCAATAAATGATTACAGTGCTTTCAGTGAAATATACAGAATGTATAGAAATTGATAGCCCAAACTGCACACATATTTTGTTTGAATCAAACGTAATACAAAATCCCTGAACACTTACACCCGGAAAAATATGCTAATATCATTAAATTGTGTTCAAAGTTTCGGAGTACAGCGCCGGGAGAGCAAAGCTGTTCAAGCATGCGTGTACAACAAGTTGCATAGGAGTTAGACGCGCGGTACTACACATAGTGACATCTCGGAGCACGGCAGCAGAACATACCACAATTAATATTAAACAACCCACCAGTCCATCTAGAAATACGAATACGGTTTGATGGTCATCATTAACGGTCCTACATCACAGAAATTGTTTGCCATTATTGCATGTGCAGTATCGCGCGCCTAACGCCTATGCAACTTGTTGTACACGCATGCTTGAACAGATTTGCTAACTAGCTATACGTTGAAACTTCGGACACAATTTAATGGTATTAGCATAGTTTTCCGGATGTAAGTGTACAGGGATTTGGTAGTACTTTAGGGCCAAACAAACTATGTGCGCAGTTTGGGCTGTGAGTTACCGAAAATTCTTTATATTGGCAATAAATAAGTTAGATAAGGGAACACATACGTTACAGGTGACATCATTCAAACTAAATTTAAATGATCTAGCTAGAATTTAGCTAATTAAATAAATAATTTATATTTTAATTCTTCATAGCCATTTCACCAACTTTAAATAGTAGCCGAGTGACAGAAAATGCGTGTGCATTAGAACCTATTCATACAACTAAATAAATATATTCCTATTAAAAAAGAAAAATGGCGACAAATGGCTATTTTAAACTAAACATTGAAAATAAGATAGAAGGTCAAGGCCAACCCACTTCCCAGAAAACTGTAGGCTTCGTATTGTCAGTGTCCCTATTCAGCAGTTCTGCTCCCTGACCTATCTTCTTTTTATAACTTTGACTAGTGTAGAACACATGGCTGCTCGACTATGCGCGGACCTTATTTAACTCAGACTTTCAAGATCATTTGTAGTGCTTACTCATCCGTACTGAACATGACTTAAGCTGTTAGATATTCTCCTCACAAGTTACTGTAAATCGGCAGCTGAGTAAGTAAAGCACTTAAAAGTAGGCCCTTTAACAACTGGTGTCCTTCCCACCCCCCCTTTCCGGAATAGGTCTATAACTCACTGCTATACACCCCCAAAAGAGGGGTATTTTTCCTTCAGTTGAATGTTTATCTAAATACAGTGTGTTTTGCTAGTTGGCAAAACAATCTCTGTTTAAAAAAACATGACTTGATGCACGAGCACAACTGCTGATGTGAAACCATTTTGACAAGAACGATTGCTTAGGCCTATGTCTTACATGCATGCTTTTAATAACTTACCTCCACAACTCATGACATTATATTAATAAAGCAGAGAAATATATTAATAAGCCCATAATTTATTAAAAAAAATATTATTCAATTGGAAACTAGTCATCATATTTAAAATATGCATTTTCAACATTTGACTAGAACAAGTATATATATTTTTACTATACCCAAAGCTATTCAGTGCTTTTAGCATCATATCTTACTACCCGTTCGGGTTATGCGTTATAATATGCTTATTTAATAACTACGCGAATAGTTTTAGGAATGGGTAAGATTACATTTAGAGATAGTGTACCCGCATTTGAGTGTAAACCCATTTTGAAAATAACCCGACTAAGATTCGAGCCTTAATCTCTCCGTCATCAGCAGTCTACTCTACTGCGAAAGTAGCTCCTTAGACCATGCGGCCACCGAAGTGGGTGCTAGTTAGTAAATCTAACACCTCCCCATAACTCTATAAATATTTAATCTACGTTACCAATTGTTTTCAGATAAATGTTAAAACGTGTAATTTGTCATGTTTTCAGTACTTCTTGTACCCATGGGGCTACACGTCAGCTCTACCTTCAGATTGGAGAAACCTTGTAAGCAATAACATTATCTAGTGTTCAATATTAAACTACACTATTTATATTATAATATAGTAGGAGCTATGCACTGTTTTACGCCTTATCTCAGTCATCGTGTCTGCCTACCGAACTAAGAGTCCAGGGATCTATTCCTGACATAGCCGAAAATGTAACATTGATGAGAATTTCGGCTTACCCCTTTCACGTTGATACATTTACGGCTGGGGGACTGGATGTTGTGCCTGTCCTAGTCCTGAGTCAGATTATGTGGATGTAAAGTAAAGGATCTGTGCACGCCATGGTGTGTGAACCGACAAGCGTGATATAACAACCGAGCGGTGATAATGCCAACATTTGTGGATAGATGGTGTCATGTGGTCAGCACAACGCGCCCCCCCAAGCCGTTAATCTCGGTTTTCTAAACAGGATATGCTACTTATTTATTCAAGTAGCTCCTCATTTGTCCTCACAGGGCTGAGTTTCACCTTGTTACAGATCCACTGCTTTACAGATACATTTTGAAAGCACCTGGGATCGAACTCGAGACCTTTTTTTTTATCTTTATCCAGGAACTTTGTCCATTAGACAATAGAAGTGGTCTAATAGAATCTATGACAAAAAAAAATAATCTGCGTATCATATTTCGGGTATATATTTACCTTAATCTTAAGCTCCCCTTTTTCATTTTTTAGATATTTTTAGCTTTTAGAAAACTCTGATACTCAAACGAATACTTTCGAAATATATTACTTTTAAATAAGCAAAATGTAAAGTACTTGACTCGAGAAGCGATGTTTATGGGTTCAACCCCAGCTGGTGTTAAAACGGATTTTTATTTAGCGATAAAAATATGTAGCACAACTTCCTACGGAGGGGAAGTAAAGCCGTTGGTCCCATGTCGATTGTGGCTTTTAAAATAACCCTGGAATGTATGTGAGAACACCTCTCCCGTTAAAATTGGTAGGCTCTTTCGCTCTCGCTCATATAATTTCTTGTGTGCAAATATAACCAGTCGGTTCAGAGAGTGCACGTTAAATATATTAAATAAATAAAAATTAAATAAACATATCGTCAAACATTTATAACACTAAAAATATATGTTCCATGATTTAGTTATCTAAATAACTACAACATTAAACTAGAGAAATATTGCGCCCTTCGTGACAATTGTTATCATCAAATATGTTTGAAATGGCAGATCAAGGATAATATCTATATTTCAGGACAATTTAGCTCACAGGGCCAACAACGCGCAAGTGTCCGCCGGAGCTCCAAGCTACGCCATCGGGAGCTCCACTAATGTTCTCTGTAAGTAATATTAGATAAGTGTATCTTTATATTGTTCGATACAGCCAATCTCTATACCACCAACATATTTTTGAAGAAAAAAAGTAGCCCTTGAAAAATATTTCTTCTATTTAGTGAATGTATTATCATTATTAATATTATTAGCACCCGTTCGGGCTATACGTACTTACGCTAATGTGCAATGGTAGGGTGATTGTGAGATGAAATGGAGGACCTACAGTTTAACGTGGGATCCGAACCACGGTGGAGGCCTGACATTCCACACATTCACAAGTTGTGATTGATACACGTCTTGTCAGAGGTGAAGGAAGGGTTTGGTAATCAGATAAATCTGTGCCGGGACCGAGGACTGAACCCCGAACCCCCAGCACAGGAGTACGACACCTTACCCCCTAGACCACCATGTCACCCTAGATGTATTATTAATGTCCTCTAAGGTATCGTTGACTTTTACAATATGTAAATAAATATATAGTGAATATTTGTATTTATTTTTTTTCAAAAAATAAAACAATTGCTATTGAATAATAAAAAGTTACATCAAGAGTTATATGAAACAAAATAATAATAAAATTTTTTAATGAAAGACTAATCAATATGGTGTGATAACATTCTCCGAATATGATTTAAATAAGTGATAGATTAATTAGCTTTGGTTTAAATTAAGGGTAAATTTAAACCTATTAAAAGTGCTTGATCTTTTTCAACCATCAAAACGACATCGTTGAATTAGTACATATATGTGTATGTATATAAAAATATATGTAGGTCTACTCATTTGATGGCGTCATTTTATATTTACATATATATATATATATATATATATATATATATATATATATGCTCATTAGACGATGTCAATAAACAGGCTCCAAAAATAAGTTATTGTTTTAAAATGTATTGCTTTGTTTTACGTATATTATATGTTTTATGCACATTACATATATACTACCAACACGTGACTTACTCAAAGAATCAATCTTAGCTATCCGCATAAAGGAATAGAGATGATGAAAGTAAAATTTAGATAATATGTACCTAAACTCACTTTGAGGACGTGTGGAAAACCATTTAAGGAATCAGGAATCAAACCAGTAAACTCAAACAGACCACGCTGATGCCTTATCCCGCGTGGACACCAATGCGAGTAAAGGAAGAATAGTTTAACCCTCTTCGGTGGTATAACGCGCTACTATTGTGTTGGACTAGACTGCCGATGACGGGAAGATAAAGGTCCAAATCTAGATCGGGTGTACTGAGGGGGGGGGGGAGGTTATAAGAAAAACCACGCTCCCTCCACGCAAATGCGGGTGCACTTAATATAAATATAACCTTCCTAATCCCTAGTGTATAGTACATAAGCGAATAACCTGAACGGGTAGTAAGACGCGGCGCTAATAAAGTGATTGATTTCAGACGCGGCGGCAGGAGGCAGCGATGATTGGGTGAAAGCAGTAGGAGGGGTGGACTACGCCTACACCCTCGAACTACCCGGAGGAGGAAACTCTGGTTTCGACCTTCCCGCCTCGCAAATCGCCAGAACTGTGTCGACTTTCTTCCCAGCCATCCGAGTCATGGGAGAGTACATCAGAGACAACTTTGCCTGAGCGCGTGCTTAAAACTGGCAGGAAAAAAAAGGCTGAGGGTGCTTGAGAACCCCTTGTTTTTATTTTCAGAAGGGCTAGGTCTATTTTGACCCCAGTAGCCCTCATATACATATTTAAAATATTTAATTTAAATTATTGTTTAGCTAATATACTTAGCTCATGTCCATACTGACAAGTATCAAGTATCCTCATACAAGAAACAAAATAAAATTAGTCTTTATGAACACCTACCATCTCCAGAATGTACAGTACATTTTTAACAATAAAGGACTAATTACAATTAATTCCATGAAATGTTATTTGCATCTCCTATACCCTTAAAATTACATAATTTCTTAGGAAATTTAGGCTTATTTTAAGGAATACATATTGATGTTCTTTTAAGAAAAGGTAATCTATATTGAGTGACTTCAGTAAAATATAACCCAATTTTAGAGCGCTGAATAACTGACTTGGCCAGCATTTTGTTTGTATTATTTGTTGAAAAGTAAATAACGTATTTAAAGGCGAAATTGTTGTTATAAATTTGCTTCAATTAAATGAATTATATCGATTTGTTAAAAATGTCTACAAATATGTTTAATTAACATTTGATTATATTGTTTATTTACATTTAAACAGAAAAAACGTTTTAGCCTATATTTTTTTAAATATTTAGTTGAGTGTTTTGTATTAAAATATCCCTAGAGGGTCTATTACATAAGCGCAATTTTAGCCATATTAATTTATCGTAAAGGTATGTATTATATTCGTATGGATAAATAATATTATTAAGAAAAATTATATAATTATAAATAAAAGTTATTGCCAGGTAAAAGCCCTATGGCTGAATTAAATTGAGTAATAAAACACACGATAAGATATAACGAGAAATGGCGATCATACTTGCGTGAATCTAAACATACAAAATTTAATTGAAGTTTACAAAAGTAATTATTTCTTAAATCGGGTTTATATATATTCTTAATATTGGATATCTTTGAAATATGGTCCAGGAGAAGACACGAGACCGACAGGGGGACAAATGAACAAGTCCTGAGAGGAGTGGGGGAGAATATCACGTGGACAGACAGGGGGACACATGAACAAGTCCTGAGAAGAGTGGTTGAGAAGATCAGGTGGACAGACAGGGGGACAAATGAACACGTCCTAAGAGGAGTGGGGGAGAATATCACGTGGACAGACAGGGGGACAAATGAACAAGCCCTGAGAAGAGTGGTTGAGAAGATCAGGTGGACAGACAGGGGGACACATGAACAAGACCCTGAGAAGAGTGGTTGAGAAGATCAGGTGGACAGACAGGATGACAAATGAACTAGTCCTAATAAGAATGGGTGATAAAATAATTATTTTAGATGTGATTCTTCGGTACAAACTGTCTCTTCTGCATGACGTCATAGAAGGAAAGGTTGAGGGAAAGAGGAGCTTATGAAGGAGGAGGATTCAAATATTGGATGACTTGAAGGAGCTGAAGGAGGAGACAGAGGACAGGTCACATTGGCGGTCTAAGTTCACTGACAAAAGGAATTATCCTGTCATAATAAATAACACCTAATAACAATAATTTTAATTTAAATTTTTGACTATATCTTTTTAATATATAAAATACTTGCTCAGAAGATTTATTAATTTTCTGTTTGCAGCAAAGAATATTAACTGCCCTAGACAAAGCATGAACAAACCATAAATACAAAAAAGGCAGCCAACCAAATACTACTTTCAATATCACATAGGTTTCTATAAATTTAATATTAATACCAAAATAATAATTTATAGCTATAATATTTAACCATCCTATATCTCAGCTCAATCGTTAGCGTGTCTGCCTACTGAGTTAAGGGCCCCGGATTTGATTTCCGGCATAGCCGAAAATTTATCATTGATGAAAATATGTGTTAAACATTTCACATTGATAAATTGACGGCTGGAGAACTGGGTGTTGTGCCTGTCCTAGTCTTAAGTTATATTATAAGACATATGAAGCTACGTCAGGCCTAGCAAGCCGGTAGTGGAAAATATATGTCTTTAATAAAAAAAACTGAGCCAGGGCACAGACTAGAAACACTAATGGATATACAGTAAAGTTATAGTATTCAAATAATAAACTGTATATAATGGTATAAACGTTTGAAAGAAGGTATTGGAAAGATGGATAGAAAACATATAAAAACGAACAAACACAATAATTATGGCTTTTACAAGCAAAAGAAGAACACAGTTCACACTTTACATTGGTGTCACTGGGCAAAGGGGTAATGGCAGCCTATTGAATAAAATATATTGTTATTGCCTAATCCCCCGGCCTAGGTTTCATTCTATCGGAACTTATAAGGAGGGAGTGTGAGACGCGTATTGAAACTTTCCAAAAGAGGAAAACCTTTAATATATAATAGTAGACTGCTCATTTAAAATAAAAGAAGCTAAATCAATGTTTTACTTTTAGTTAAATTTGAGAAATCAATGTTATTTTATCTCTTATAAAAGGAATTATGTGTACGTGACAATGTATTTATTTTAAAAGAAAACATTTATAAATATATTTTCTCAGATCACTTTAAAATGTCAAGTGTACTTGTTCAAAGTCACACGTCACTCATCTAATTTTACAACAATTTTTGAGACAGAAAAAAAAGATCAATTAATAATCAACATATTCAAGGAGCACCTTCTTTAGATATGGGGTCAAAATATCAATTAATCTTAAAGTGACTGTCCATCACAGTAATAAGTTATATAAGATGTCAACACTCAGACGCTACATAAAGATAACGTTCTGCTTACACTCTTCTGTGGCCGCATGATCTAAGGCGTTACTCTTCCAGAAGATTAGACTGTCAATGACGTGGAGATCCAGATTCGAATCTCGGTTGAGTGACTGAGGGTGGTTTTCACCAAATGCTCAAGTTAAAACAGAACCTCGCTTATAACGAGCAATAGTTTTAAGGTATAAGTCAAAAAATATCAATTAGTTCTAAATATTAATGTAAATAAATAGTTAGCATTATTTTTTGCTAAAATAGGAAATAATAGTTTAATAATTATATTTATATATTTGAAAAAGTTAAAGCGTTTGAAAAAATCGCTATACATTTTTATTGTTCATAGATTACATTTTGACACTACTTTTTTTTGGTCCTGTTATAATATATTTCAAAACTTCAATACTAAAATTTAAAATTTTAAGGATCAGACCTTAAAGTTTAAGTAAGCTAAGAAATAAAAATGCAAGCTAGATAGAACATATTTAGTATTTTCTCAATACACTTAATTATAAGGTGTATTAAAAAAAGAAATCATCACAAGTACCTAAATACTTTATTTATGTAATATAAAACAAAGATATAGTGACATGTAACTATTCATTATCGTGGTAGATAAGTTTATAAAGTGCCTACTTGAGACGATATAGACAGTGTTTCATAATAATATAGCTTATTTCGTAAATTGAATAAGGTTTGTTAATTTCAAAAGAGATAAAAAAATTTAAAAGATATTAATTTATATAAAGGTAAAGTTTTACAAGGATTAAAATAACGTTAAATACAAACATACATACATGCATACATACAGCCTCACTAACTTTCTCCACACTTCCCTATCCTTACATACTCCCTTCACTTAAACAACATCCATACACCGAGTCATACATGCTCTTTTATTCTGCTTAAATCTATTAATATTTTTCTTCTTCACACATTCGTCTACAACACTTAGCCACGTCTTACATGGCCTCCCCTTCCTTTTGATCCACACACTCTACCTTCATATATTTACTTCGTCACTCGGTCCACACTCATCCTCTCAACATGTCCAACCAACGTAACACGCTTCTTTCACATTAAACTATTGTATTCCCTTTCAAACCACACTCTTTCATTGCTGATTCCATCGATACTAGTTTTTACACAAACATTTCCTAGGTATCTCATTCCAACATATTAACCTTTCTCATACAACCAACTACTCTCCGAGATGCATTCATCATTCATATATATATATATATAAATGGTTCCTTAGCAGTTTACTATAAGCAGTCGGTGACCTGGTGGTCTAGTGGTAAGGTGTCAGACTTCTATGCTGGCGGCCGGGATTCAATCCTCGGTCCCGGCACAGATTTATCTGATTACCAAACCCTTCCTCCACCTCTGACAAGACGTGTATTAATCACACCTTGTGAATGTTTGGAATACCAGGTCTCCACCGTGGTTCGGATTCCACGTTAAACTGTAGGTCCTCCATTACATCTCACAATCACCCTACCATTACACATTAACGTAAGTGACGTATAGCCCGAACGGATAGTAAGACGCGGTGCTAATAATAATAATAATAATAATAATAATAATAATAATAATAATAATAAAAGTAAAACTGAAATAATTTTTTTTTAATATATCAAAATGATTAAAACATATATTCCATCATAACACTCTTCACAGGATTTGAAAAAAAAATGGCTACCAAGTTCCACAGAAAAAAATAAAGTTTTTATGTTTCAAGGAATACTTCTGAATTAATTTATAGAGACCGAATGCATAAAAAAAATACTCGGTTGAAAAGTAATGTTATGGCCTTAAAAATGTCAACCATTTTAATCTATGTCACATTGTTATCCTGCATAGGCCTACTTTTGGAACCTAGACTGTAGACGCTTAATGTAAATTTGTACTTTCTTATTGGATTTTAAAACTAACAATATTATTATTATTATTATTTTATTCATTCATATACATATTAAATATTTTGAATAGTTGTGTTATAGGTATTATAGTTTAGACTTAAGTTAGATACATATTTAATGTTAATAAATCTGGTTTATTACTAATCAGTAGTTTGAAAAATATCTATATACTAAATAAACTAATAAAATCCTGTACTTCAATTTAATTTCACTGTTTTTAATATAATGGTAGCCCACTTCAGTTTTCAAATTGGCGATAGGCCGGAATGGAATGTTCGATGCGTCCCTTTTGCATATTGTAAAAATTTTGTATCTTCATCATTTTAAACTATACATTTTCAAACAGCATATATTTGAATTATTTAAAATCAAGTATAAAGCATATAGTAGAAAAAATACTGACCGCTTTAAACGATCTATCTATAAATAAATCTCTATTCATCTATATAATAGCACGTAGTTTATGCTATACTGTTTTATTTGTGCGACTGTGTTAGTGAAATGACATGCGGCCTTCCAATGCCAAATGTTCACTACCCCTGGTTTAAGGCGTAACTCGTGTTAGACTGGCCTGCTGATGACGGATATATTGGGGATTAATGAGGTTCTAATAATAATAATAATAGGGTTATAATGAGGGTAGTTTTTTCTTAAATGATTTCTCACTCTCTTTCCAGGCAAGATGAGGTATATTACCACTTAAAATGCTTCCTTCCTCACTCCTACCTCATTAGAGTAATTATCATATATAAGGGTGACCTGGCGGTCTAGGGGTAAGGCGTCAGACTTCTGTTCTGGTGGCCGGGGTTCAATCCTCGGTCGCGGCAAAGATTTATCTGATTACCAAACCCTTCCTTCACCTCTGACAAGACATCTTGGGATTCATCTCACAATCACCCTACCATTACACATTAGTGTGTGTATAACCCGAACGGGTAGTAAGACGCGGTGCTAATAATAATAATAAAATTATATATGCGTATAACCTGAAAAGATAGAAATACGAACTGATATAATATGATGGGACGCGTGAAAAGGGATCTTATCTTCCATAAGCAAACTGTTCAGGAGGGCAAATTTAAGATTTTTGGGTCAAAATATCGTGTTTTAGAAATGCTTACTAATATTATTATTATTATTATTATTATTATTATTATTATTATTATTAGCACCGCGTCTTACTATCCGTTCGGGTTGTACGCACTTACGCTAATGTGTAATGGTAGGGTGATTGTGAGATGAAATGGAGGACCTACAGTTTAACGTGGAATCCGAACCACGGTGGAGGCCTGGCATTCCACACATTCACAAGATGTCTTGTCAGAGGTGAAGGAAGGGTTTGGTAATCAGATACATCTTTGCCGGGACCGAAGATTGAACCCCGGCTGCCAGCATAGAAGTCTGACACCTTACCCCTAGACAACCAGGTCACCGCTTACTTATAAATTTCTGAACAACTAAACATAGATTGTACTTCGTATTTTACACGTTAGATAAAACGCTGAAATAGGTGATATGTTGTTGTTAGTTCATTATATATAAATTTAATCGTAGTTTTTCTCAAAATGGGTTTATTATAAGTTTAGGATTTTAAAAATCATGGTTCAGTCTTTTTTTTTTAGATAAAGTAAATCTAAAAAAAACCATTGAGCTAATCACTCAGTTTTGGTCCCTTTTCACGCGTCCCATCACAATATATTAATTCAACAAAATTTTAATTGAAAAATGAATACACCTATAAGATTGTTTGTTTTTTTAACCTAGCTACTAATCAGTATTCTACTAAATTAATTTTGAAACTAATCACATTCATGAAAACTATTCAAAATTGTAATTCTATAATTCTAATTATTGTTTAGGAATATCAATCTAGACACACACACACACAAAAAAGTAAACCTAAACCAATAAATATAATATAAATTTATTTTAATATCACGCTACTAAGTAGTCACTCTCTAGCTGGTGATGGGAAGATTATAGTTCGAATCCCGATAGAGTGTTATTTTTTTTATAAATCTCTACCAAATATAAGTACACTTACTAGCCATAAATTCAAACTGATTGACAAAATATCTTAATTAGCACATAAGTGTTTAACTCAAATAGCTAGTAAGAAGACAAGGTGATCACAACAAAAATAGCTATTACGTTGACACGCAGTTATAGTAAAATCATTTTACACATTTTTACTCTAACATAATATTTCCGTAACTATAGTTCTCGTGTATATAATATATATATATATAATATATATATATATGAAATTGGCTCTTGTATTTATTTGTATAACATTTATATTAGTTAAAAATAATTAAATAATTATTACCTGAGCAGCTAGTAAGACGTGGTGGTAAAACAATATATATATATATATATATATATAAGGTAAAGTTTTACAAGGATTAAAATAACGGTAAATGCATACATACAGCCTCACTAACTTTCTCCACACTTCCCTATCCTTACATACTCCCATCGCTTCAACAACATCCATACACCGAGTCATACATGCTATTTTATTCTGCTTAAATCTATTAATATTTTTCTTCTTCATACATTCGTATACAACACTTAGCCACGTCTTACATGGCCTCCCCTTCCTTTTGATCCACACACTCTAACTTCATATATTTACTTCGTCACTCGGTCCACACTCATCCTCTCAACATGTCCAACCAACGTAACACGCTTCTTTCACATTAAACTATTGTATTCCCTTTCAAACCACACTCTTTCATTGCTGATTCCATCGATACTAGTTTTTACACAAACATTTCCTAGGTATCTCATTCCAACATATTAACCTTTCTCTTTTGTTTCTCCTGACAAACCCACCCCATCTTTACCTCTTTCGATACTACTTCATTCTTTGCAATAGTCCACATACATCCAACTACTCTCCGAGATGTATTCATCATTCATATTATATATATATATATATATATATATATATTGTTTTACCACCACGTCTTACTAACTGCTCAGGTAATAAGTATTTAATTATTTTTAACTTATATAAATGTTATACAAATAAATACAAGAGCCAATTTCATAATATTTTTTTGGCCTTTATCTTTATAATCTTATCTAAGAGTAATTAATAGTTTGACATCAAATTTGATGTTTCATTGGTGATACGATGAAATATGACGTCTTTGAGAATTTGCGCAGATTTAACATTATTTTTTTAAGAGCGCTAAACATATAAAAATCATGTGTTTCATCAGAGAAGTACATATTACAACCATGATTCTTCACGTGGTTGTGCTGGCCTGCTTCCTTGCCTGTGTTTCTGCTTCTTCAAACATCACAACCTATGAGGGGTGAGAAAGAGATTATAAAAAAAGTATTTGTAAGATATAGGCTATATTTTTTTTTATTAGCACCGCGTCTTACAAACCCGTTCGGGTTATACGCTTATATGCCAATCCCCATAATGGTTTTAGGAGTTAGAAATCTTATATTTGGAGGAGGCGTAGCTACATTTACATGGATGGAGAGTGAAATACCACCCAACCGAGATTAAAACCTCGATCTCCCCGTCATCGGGAGTTAAGTCGAGTATGATATAACTCCTGAGACTATGTGGCCACCGTGGTGGGCTATATACCTTACTCGCATTGTTTTTCTTTACAAGTGGATGTAAACTAATGTAATTCCAGAGCCTTTTTTTGATAGGTCTTACCGTTTAGCCACACAAGACCTCCAAAGAAAGGTCCGCACCGACTTTAAAGTTGCTCCGCCATCTTGATTTTTTTTGGGGGTTAAAAATTTAATTTTTTTTTAATTTCTCGTCGGTTGCAGGCTAGAAGCTATAAGTTTTCCAAATTTCAAGCTTTTTAGCTCATCTGGAAGTGGGTAAACATTAATGTTAATGAATGAGTCAACCGCGTGGCTTTATAGTAGTATAATTAACTGCTGAAACTACTATCTTAATCCATTCACTTGTATTTGTATAATTAGTTAAGACATTTTTGAGATAGAATGATTTACATTTAAGTATAAATTACGAAGGATAAACTACTTTAAACCTGACATTCACATGGGTCGTGGACCTAAGTAATTTAATACAGTCCATCATTTAAAAAACTTATATCCAACAATCAACCCTTTATGTAATGTGCATATCTATAAAAAAAATATTCAAACCGTTAGGTAAAAGGAAAGGATGAAAGAATATATGAATACATATTTGGGTGCAGAACGGATTTTAAAAATGGATGTAGGAAAACAAAACCTCCACACATGCGTTAAAAATTAAATCCACACTTTGATTTAAGTGAAGCACGCAATTTGTGTGGGGAAAAAAAGGATTGATGAAAGTCGAGCCCGAATTAAACCTGAATATTATTGTAAACTATAACTTAACAAGCTAAAATAAAAGCAAAAAATATATATAATATGTTGGTTCTTACTTTAAATATTTTATTAACCTAGTTTTAAGCGAAAAATTATTTAATTTCCAAATAGAAAACTCACAATTTAGTTCTGTTTTGTTTATTCTAGACTGATTACCAAACCCTTCCTTCACCTCTGACAAGACGTCTTGTGAATGTGGGGAATGCCAGGCCTCCACCGTGGTTCGGATCCCACGTTAAACTGTAGGTCCTCCATTTCATCTCACAATCACCCTACCATTACACATTAGCGTAAGTGCGTATAACCCGAACGGGTAGTAAGACGCGGTGCTAATAATAATAATAATAATAATAATAATAATAATAATAATAATAATAATAAC
>CABFVX010006872.1:0-35969 GCA_902151425.1 Timema shepardi
CATCCCGTCAGTTCACCAACCTCAACCCACCCCCAACTCATGCTGTAGCCGGCCGGGTACTCTGTAGCGTTATTTCTCCGGAAATTCCGTTACAGAATAACCAGGTAGGTGCATCCAAATTCTAATTTTGATTATACCATTAGAAAGTGCATTAAATGGAGAATCCAGAGTTGTTATTATTTTCAAATAAGACTGTGTTTTAACCTCCGTTTTTAGCATGTGTGTGTTGACTGTCTTGTGTTCCTAATATCACCTACTAGGCGATATTTGGAACAGCTTCTTTAATTTACTCGAGTTATACCTACCATTCAACCAAGAAGTATTGCAATCTTATTTCCTTCTTACATTTTTTATTTTATTACACTTTTCGTTTTTTTAAAAGTTTTTTTAGGCCTCTTGCCTAAGATGGGGAATGAAAAAAAAGAAGAGACAGACATGGAGTACGTCGAGTCTTCAGGCTGCATGTCAGGCAGCTCTGAACAAATAAATGGTAACGTTTAAGGCATCCAAACAGTTTTGCGTTCCAAGGTCAACAATTCAAGAGTACATTAAAAAAAGGTCTGAATGAGAAAAACGATGTAACTGCAGAGGTAAGAACAGTGGTTAGAAAGAAACTTGGACGAAAACCTGTACTGACGGATGATTTAGAAAAGAAGCTAGTATACTATTGCAAGGAAATGGAATCCACCTTTTTTGGCTTGACTCGGTTAGACGTTAAGCAGATGGCCTACCAGCTTGCCTTGAGGAACAATCTTCCCCACCCCTTATCTAAAAAAACAAACACAGCTGGTCGAAAGTGGTTGAATTTGTTTTTGAAAAGGAATGCTTCCCAATTGACTCAGAACTCCACAGTAATTGTCAAGAGCCAGAATCCTAGGGTTCACTGAAGAAAACGTGAATTTTTTTCACCATTCTTAAAGCAGAACTTGAGAAAATTAAGTTTAACCCTACCAGAACTTTTAATGTAGACGAAACGGCATTACAACTGTCTAAAGTAAAAATTTACAGGTGATTTGCACGAAAGGGAAATCAGCTGTATACAAAATGTAATCGGCAGAGAGGGGGAAGCTGAATACAATAGTCACTTGTATGTCTGCTACCGGCCAGTTTTTTCCCCCGATGATTGTTTTCCCCAGGAAGAAGAAGGACATAAATCTAATGAGGGGGGCTCCTCTTGGGTCTATTCCAGGATTTCATCAATCAGGTTGGATTCAGTGCAACTTGTTCTGTGAGTGGATGAAACATTTTGCGACTTTTGTTAAACCTACAGCAGGAAGACCCAGTTGTATTGATCCTGGATGGTCATAACTACCACACGAGGAACCTGGAGGTGATCAAATTTGCTAGAGAAAACAACATCACAATGGTCTGCCTGCCACCTCACAGTACCCATAAGATGCAACCCTTAGACGTTGCCTTCATGAAACCATTAAAAACTTTCTACAATCGAAAAATTGAGAAATGGCTTTCCAGCAATGAGGGCAGAATTGTGATGCAGAATGAAGTCGCGGATCTAATGGGTAGAGCTTACATCAAAGCTGCTACAATGGCTAATGCTATGAGTGGTTTATGTGCCACCGGCATTTACCCTTTTAATAGTGATTTATTTACAGACGCTCATTTCATTGAGGAACTTAGCAATATCCGCCAAGATGCCATTCCAGATGCCAGAATTGATCCATCGATTCTCCCACCTGTCAAGACCACACTCTCTCAACTTTACAGAGCTGGTGAAGATACAGTCTCATCAGTGTCACATTCCCCATCAGGCTCATCCGGAACTGCTTCAACCTCGCTCAATGACATACGAGCTGTACCAAAAGTGAAACCATCGTCTCGAAAACGATAGGGTAGAGAGAGTGTGGTCTTAACTAGCTCTCCGTATAAAAAAAAGCTGGAGGACTTTTATAGTACAGCAAAAAATAATACAAAAAATCTGCTCAGGCCTCGACAAGTAGTAGGACAGCACGAAAAGGGAAACCGGCCTCCAACATAAAGAAAAAGCCAACTAAAAAAAGAAAGCGTAAAGTCTCAAACTCCTCTAGCAGTGAGGATTTAGATGAACCTCCTCTTTAGGACACTGGCGATGAAATGGACTTTGACAACCGTGACTCCATGGATACCACCTGCGAATTTTGCAATGAGAAGTATCCAGACGATTTTAGTGGTCAGGAGTGGGTCACGTGTATCTCGTGTTTTAAGTAGAACCATCAATTTTGTGATGTAGCCAGTGGAGAGCGTAGGAAATATATGTTCCTTCTGTTTGAACGATTAAGTTGCTAAAATATGTTTTTAAACTTTTTTAATAATACATTTTTAAGAATTTGTGTCTTTATCCTGTTTTTTATTTGAGTTATTTTTTTTCGTAGGAAAAGCTTAAAATTAGTTTGCAACATTTGTGTGTGTTGTTCCGTCTGGGTAAGAGTGAATGCTGGAGTGGAGGCCTGGACGGAAAGAGGGTAGCCATCGCCCCATGTAAATGGCCTAGGCTTCCCCCCCAAGCCTCGAGCATTCATTCTTGCTCAGAAGGACTTTACTAGCAACTCCTTTTAACAGGTGGTCCTAATTTAGCCTGGTAGGTGGTAATAGGAACAGGGGTAGGCTATATTAGGAACCACCCTGGGGTTCACTGGAAATTTCAATTTTTTCAATTGAGCTACATAACTTAAACTGGCACGTGTTTTGAAGCGGGTTGATCTCAGGATACCAACGGAATATAGTTCTTAGTGATATTTATTCAGTTTCCAGCCCAATCAGAGAATTAGAGAGGATGAGATATAGAAAAATAGTTAGAGTAGGCAATATTTGGGACACCAACTCTATATCACCATGTGAACATGTATGATTGTGTATCGGTAAATACAATATTCATCTGTCATCACCTTCTCTTGTATCTTTGTGTGTGGACCTATAATCTATCAGGATTTCTGTGGTCAGGGTTGTTAAGGGGGGGATGATATTGAGTGTGGGTTCGCGATTGACGTTAGACTTGACTTTTTAAAGAGGTTTATTAATACTAGTATACCTAATATAAATTTGATGTTAGAAATGAAGTTAGAATGAAATTACTTAAAGAATATTAGGAAGCGTATGAAAAAACCAGGTGTCAATGAGTTTTACCCAATGGCCTGTGTGACCCCTAGGTGGTCCCTAAACGGTTGCCAAACCGAGTTCCCTGGGCTCGATTGGCAGACCCCGAGACTGGTTTTGAGGAACCGGTGTCTTAGCCCACATAACCCCAAAACTGATAGAGTGACCCCTAGCTCTCGATGTTTTGTAGTCAGCCACGAGGGGCTCGATTCCCCTCATTTTAACCAGGTCTGCGGCTTGGTTTCTGCCTATGGTATTCTGATAACACTTTTGTTGTCAGCTTCTTTAGTTTATTTGTTTATAGAGTAATCATAACAACCTCGCAACTTTCGTTTTGTCATTCGCAACTCATAACATATAATATTACACAAACACGCCTTACAATTTAGGCCGTGTGATTACACATTTTTGATTAAAAAACACTCAATTCTTAATTAAGTGTGTTGGTGTAACAATTAGAGAGCTGAGGGAGGAGTCATTTTAAAGTTCTCATAGTGGCGTGAAAGGGAAAAAATATACGCTTTTATTCAATTTAAACACTGAATACCAACAATCTATGTAAGGAGGATAGCCTTTGACGATTACACTTTTAACTAGACAATCGAGTGATGGCTAACTACATAGAATTGTTCCCAATAAACAGTTAAATATACATTTAAGTGTAAAAATCTGCAGCAAACATGTCAACGATCCATCAATATATATATGTTGTTGTTAAGGAAATGGGTTCAAATTTATTACTATTAAATAGTAAATAAATCTTGATGAGCTAATTTGAGTCTACATAAGCGTAGCCCTATGATTTTTTCATGTGAAAATATCAGTAATAGTTTATAATTTTATACATTTTGGAGTCTTAAAACTAGTATAGAAATATTTTTATGGGAAGAAACTTTTGGAAAATAAAAACTCTTTTTTTACTGTTAGTACTATACCATTATTTTAATTTTATATATATTGATAATACATATCAAAAGTGACAGTAGTAGAGTCTCCGCTGCCTTGTATAAAACCACCGTTGACAAGTAAACAACATATTAATGACTCCTACGTGACTAATTTCTACCTTCGACACGCAATTATCAGATAAAAACACCCCCCCCCCCCCNCCCCCCCGTCACCTTAGACTGGTCAACAACTGACATGTTTTCAACCTTGACCATGCTATTGGTGAGTTATGAGACATCCACAAAAACATTCTGATTATAGTGTATTGAAAATAAACAAATTTAAATCACGTCTCATCAAAATTTTGCCGACTGATACGCAATTACTGTTTTAATGGACCATATAGGAGTATAAAAAAGTAGTTTAGGGTGTTCAAAAAGAATAAACTTATAAAATAACCTAAAAGATTAATAAGTGGTTATAAAATTGCATTGCAAAAGTTACACTACTCTTATCTTCACTAATATTAAAAAAGAGGAAAGATTTGATTTTTTATTTTTGTTTGTTTGTAATGGATAAACTCAAAAACTTCTGGACCAATTTTAAAAATTCTTTTACCAATATAAAGCTACATTATCAGCGAGTAATATAGGCTATATTTTATTTTGAAAATAATGCAGGGGGGGGGGCGGAGGGTCTAGTGATATATATGTCCCATCTACTGTCATGTGTACCAATACAACTT
This sequence comes from Timema shepardi, assembly GCA_902151425.1. Classification (NCBI taxonomy): domain Eukaryota; kingdom Metazoa; phylum Arthropoda; class Insecta; order Phasmatodea; family Timematidae; genus Timema; species Timema shepardi. The sequence goes on from CABFVX010006872.1 coordinate 4,724, forward strand.
TGCGACAATAATTAATATAATTCCCAACCATGAAATAATTACCCTAAATGGTAGAGTTTGCATTTGGATATTGTTAATACTCGATAGCACCCGTGGGTACTGTGTTAAGACCACCATCTTGGAAAATAACGGCAGTTTATTGCATTTTTTCACCAATATCTCATGAACGGTTGGATGAATGTATCTAAAATTGTCTTAAACAAATGGGCTAGAGAATCAGAAATTATATATTGTTAGTATTTATCATTAATATCTATCTGCAATGGTTATAGAGTTATAGGCCAAAAAACAAAGAAAAATATTGATTTTGTAAGCTATTAAAAAAAACTACATCAAGCTGGGGAGAAAAAATAAATATTCAAATAAGCTATGTTTATTTATTGATTATATTTTTCCTCATCAAAAGCAATACCCGAATATTGACATATTTTAGGCACAATGTGGGGTTTGCTATACACAATAGTGCATATTTAATATATAATTAGTCATTTAAAATTAGCATGTATGGATAGAAAAATGTATAAACTTATCATCGTAACAAATAAAAATTCAATGCTTGAACAATTTAAAAGAAACGCAACTCTAATACTACGATAAGTGACGGTAAATTATTCAATTATCTTTACACAATAAGATAACATGGTTAATAGCTAGACATTATTACATAAAATAATAAAAGAACTTTTCCAATCTTATTCAAATATAATTAAGTATCTGGTAATATGTTAAGTACGATAGTTACACAGATTATCGCCAACCATTTTCTATTAGCTTTATTCACCGTATCTATCATTATATCAATTACATGCTAATAAGTTTATCTGATCCCAGGCTCATTATTTTTTTAATGTTATTATTATGTCCAGGCGTGAGCTATAATTTAGGAACTTGTTACAGTTTCATAAAAGAAAGTTAAGTTTTATCTACAGACCAATTTTCATAGGAAAGGCGTAAACGACAGCTAGAAAAGTTACTATATTAATTTCACGTATTCATACGTCATTAGCTGTCACTTAATAATATTAGGTGTTCAACATTTCAACAGACCCATTGCCTTGTCCAAATTGAGCTCTACAGCTTGTCCTTTGACTGCTATGACTTCAACCAATAATCTATTTCTTCTCACAATGTGACCAATCCAGATTGCCTTACTTAAAATAATCAATCACCTTCAGAATGGATCTCTTTTCATTAATTCTTCTTAGAAATTCTTCATTAATTACCGTATCCAATCACTCGATGTTTTGTAATTTCCTTAAATATCACATCTTGAAGATTTCAAAAAAATTATTTTTGTTTTCCTTAGGCAGTGTGCACACTTGGCGACACAAAACTTTTCGAAACATGATGGAACGAAATATTTTTGTGTCGCTATGTTTCATGGTGTGTCATTCCGCTTTGATCACATGCTTTTAAATGAGTCACTGCACATTTTCTGACACAGGGCGGAACAAAAGCGATGACACACGACGAGACACGACGACACACGATGACACACGATGAAACATGACGAAACACAGTGAGACACGTTGAAACAAAGCAGCTGTATTCCCCACTCCCAAGTTTCATCCAGTTTTTTTCACGTGTTTGTGAAAAATACGCCATTGCTTAAGCGCAATTTGGGTGGTCTGGTCACGTGACGATAGTCTCCTTAAAAACTTGAGCTTTGTTGATTAATCTTGTTTTGTTTGTAGAGACATTGATGGGTAATTTTCCAAAGAGCATTTCACAATTCTTTTTTTCATTGATAGGGTGAACCCGGTATCTCCTACTTGATGCTTTCTCCTGCTTAACCAACCAATCCCAGAAAATTATAGTTAAAACTTATTTAGTATCAATTTCGCTAACATTACACACCACCATCTTAGACACAAACTGAATTTTTTTTTCTTTCAATATATTTAATTTGAGGAAATAGTTGAAACATTTTTTGTGTCGTGGTTTCAAGATGTTTCGTTTCATCACGTTTCAAAATGTTTTGTGTCAACATGTGTGCCTTAAGGTCCATTGTTTCAGTTTAATACAACGTGCTGCTCCATTTGAAAAACATCACCAGTTTCTCCCTCATCTCCAAGTAAAGTTTGCTATTCAGCTGACTGACAGCTCACATCTGACAGCTGACAGTCAACATTTAGGTATATACCTAAACTTTTACTGTCAGAAGTGACAGCTGCTAAATACATATTTTTGCAGATCATATGGTTCGGCGTAGTAATACGTAAATTGGTCTGGTAACTTTTTAAAGCTGTCAGTCAGCACCAAAGAAGCCATGGGGCTACTGTAGAATTATCTTATTGTTGGAAGCAAACTTGGCCAGGGCTATTTTTGACTTAATCTCCCGTGAACACCGCTTGTCTTTCGTAATTAAATTTCTTAAACATTTGAAATGCTCCACATTATTCAGCTGTTGATTTCCCACCTCAATGTTTAGTGGTTATTCTCTCTGGTATATTCACTTTATCAATGCAAACTATCATTCCGTACATTCTTTCGTTATCAACTAGTTTGTTTATCATAGTTTGAAACTGTTCTTCATTTGATAGATATTTTAAACACTTATAATATAATTCTAACAAAATACGAAAATGTTATTGATTTTGGCCATAAAGAAACATCTTTGATTTTTTTAAAAAAGGTCTTTAATATGAAAACTGAAACGGATGTTGAAAGGTTAATTTTAACACAGTGTTTCTAATAATTAATATTTCTGAAGTTATTGCAACAAAATGATTTAAGTTTACATAAAGTGACTTTGTGGGCTTAGGGATGATGATTTTAATATATATATAGTGACCTGGCGGTCTAGGGGTAAAGTGTCAAACTTCTGTACTGTGGGTCCGGGGTTCAATCCTCTGTACCGGCATATAAATATATATACATATATATTAAATTCACTGCAAAAGGAAATCCCCAATTTCCTCAACTCTATTGTTTAATCTAGATATATATATAGGAATTAAAAAGTAGCGTTGATGAAATTGGGGACTTCCTTTTCACAATGAAGACTTGATGGATGGGGGACTGGGTGCTATGTCGGCTTTAGTGCTAACTTAATTTCTAATTGGTTTACTGATTTTGATGAGTTGATTTACAAAAGTCAATCAAAATATTCCTTGTAAAAAAAGAATATTTTTTTCTTATATTCTAGAATCTACAGTAATCTATTCGAAATGGTTTTAATTTAAAAGATTAAAATGTTGTACAATTGAAAACGAAAACACACGAAAAATATTTTTAGACCCAAATTTATGTGACACAATTTCAAAGAAGTGTTAGGATTATATTTCTATTTAAAAGCAATAACGATTTTTTTTTGGTGTTGCTGTAGGTTAGCTTGGAACATATTATTTATCCGATTAGAATTAAAGTTATTTTCACAAAAATGTCACACAATTAAAAAGTAATTATAAAAGTGATAAGAGATTATAATATAAGCTTTGTTTTCGTTCTCATTTAATCTGTACCCCTAGCAAGTTTATTTAGTTGTTCCCTTGGGACATGACCCAGTTCCTAATCTCAGTTGTCTCCTCAATTCCCCAGCAATTCGTATCTTCCTCTAGGTTTAAAGCCCCTTAAATCCACTCGACCATTTTTGTGTGATTGCAATAGCTGTTAACGTCACTTACATCACTCATACTTAAGGTGAGAAGGGAATTTGAGCTAATATAAACATTATTGCAGTCTTTTTGACTTCTTTTTTTATTTTATGAATTTCAACACACAAGTTATACATAATTGTAATTACTGGAATGTCTGTATGGAAGAGACCACAATTCCATTAATTTAAATTAATTGTACAATGATACTTAGACATGGGAATCGAACCCAGGATCTTGAACTTTGGAGTGGCAATGTGGGATTATTTTACTAGAATTGTGTGATAAAATTGTAATTTATAATAATTAATCAATTAAAAGTCTATTTAAAATAATTTTTAAAAATGAGTTAATATTCTTTATAGCAAAGATTTTATTTTTAATAATTAGATTTATTTAATACATAATTTTATATATTAATTTGGATGTTTTATTAGATTTTTATATAGTGATTACATTTTGTTCTATGCAGTATTTAATTTGATATATTAATGATATTAAGATTTAGTAATTTATTTGGTATCGGTTAAGATTTTTGTCAGCTACCACAGTTATACAATCAGCGCAACTTAAATCATATTTGTTAAATATTCAGGAATACATGAACCCCCATTTTATTTATTAAACTTATAAAATGAGGGTTCATGAGAAGTTTTTTCAATATGAATTTTTTAGTTAACTATAGATTATAAACTATTTTGATTGATAAAGTTATTTTATAGTAGTAATTTAATTTTATATATCTTGATTATTTTAAATATAATAATAAAATACATATTATTGATCCAGGTTTCGTTCAATGTTCAAGGCCACTCTTCACTTTTAGCTTAAGATCAAGTCTTTGATGGACTTGTGGAAATCATCGATTACCACGAGCTATGATTGTTTCCCAGTCATCTTGGTTTCGCCTTCTATATATACTTACATCCATACCGTCGAATTATTCCAATGTGCACTTAACTTGATTCATTTATAGCTAAATATCAAGCTCATTTAGTCTGGTTCGCATGTGATGGGGCTAGACAGGGTTCGATTCTTGGGCAGTTGATTGAGCATAGATGTTTACTAAATGGCTTACCATTCTCCCTGCACACAAATGAATTTAAATCTCCTCAAAACTCTACCTCCGTAATTTCTACCCAATTAATGCATGGAATGGTTACCCACCTCGGTGGCGTAGCTTAACTAACGCGCTAGTTTAGTGTTGAGTTAGACTGCGGAGGACGGGGAGATCGAGGTTAGAATAGAGGTCGGGTGAACTCAGGAGGGTTTTTCCTAAGTGGGTTTTCCACTCTCTTTCTACGCAAATGCGGGTTCACTTCCTATAAATTTAACCTTCCAAATTCCTAGACCATTAACGTAATTAATACTTACCCGATTGGTTAGTAAGAGGCTGTGCTAAATAAAATATAGATAGAACGGTTAAAGACGCAGATAAATCAGAGCCGGTGACCACATGACCTAAGGAATCAAGTTAATCTGGATCGGGTCAACTGAGATAGGGATTCTGGGGATTTGAATCCCGGCTGAGTGAACTAACTGTGGTGACTTTATCGCTTACCATTGTTAAGACAATGTTATGGTGCTGAAATTGAGTATAACTAGATATTCATATGAGGTGTACACAATGAAATATATTTTAAATTATTAATATGATTTTTAATATTATAAATACAATGGTTCGTGAAATCATAATATATCAATTTTGACACCTTTCTAACTCGTGAGTTGTAATGACTTGAAATCATTGAATCACTATTTATAGCTTATAATTATACACTTGTTAAAATTGTGTGATATCATGTTGAGGGTAGAATGACTTTAAAAAGTTTCCCACCCTTCGTTAGGCAAATGGGACTACATTTTAGATAAGTATACCCTTTACTTATTAGTAAAATCATGCATATAGACTAGATAGGTGTTACTGCATTGAAACGTATTGTTTAGAATGTCGAAAATGACAATAGGAAATAAAATTAGACCTTTAAATTTTCAATACTTTTATTTAGTTACAAAGAAACATAGCAATTTTTTTTGTCATCATTTAATATTAAAAATATATAAGCTATGTTATTACCTTCCTCTTTACTTGACCACCTTTACTGAATGGAAACAGGTTTATCTGTGTGACTTAGTACACTGGATATCATCTCTGAGGCAACTGCATGGTTATTATTATTTGGAAACGACGTTGTCATTCTCTCGTTTTCGTGTGGTCAATCTCTCCTCGAATATTAAACAAGTTTTGCAACGCTGGTTCTTCGAGGTTGCAATGGCTCCTTTTTTTTTTAACCCATCACACCACCTTCAGACATAACTGAGAGCGAGGAGATTTGGCAACAGTTAACTGAGAAAGAGAGAGAGAGAGCGAAGATGAAGCGTTTGTCCATAAGAACTGCAGTTTCCTCAGCGATGATATTGGCTCTAGTGGGAAGGAGGCGTGGGGGGGACAACATTATGACATCACAGTCTCTCAACAATCCGTACATTTCTAACATAGTTCGTTTATGTTCTACACTAGCTAGGGGTGGGGGTGGGGGTGGCAACTCATAAAGTGTGAGGGTTGTGTTGGGATAGCAACGTCAGCAAAATGTTACAGACTCATTCAAAATATATAATTGGGCTAATTTAGAAGGTTGGGAATATTGATTCAAAGCAAATGAAATTCTAGCCATTTCCATGGTTGATGGTTAAGGTTGTATGGAAGGGTACATTGATTAATACCAGTATTTTTCAAGTTTCTTATAGTATTTTTTTTTAGAAAAAAAATAAAATATTCTTTACAAGTTTCGGTGGCCCCAAGGTCTAAGGCGTCATACTAACAATATCTGGAATTGCCAATTACGAAGAGATTGGGGTTCAAGTCCCGGTTGGTTATACTGAGGGCGGTTTTCTATAAGTAATTTTACACTCTCCCTCCACGCAAATGGAGGTATACTTCCTTTAAATCCAACATTCCTCACCCCTAACGAATTAGAATAATGACCCAAACGGGTAGTTCGACATGGTGCTAGAAGAAAAATATTAGCGCTTTAGTAGATGCGTTTAATTTAATTTTCCATCCCATAATAATATTAACAGTTCATGAGCATACTAGCATTTGATAAGACACTTTTATTAAAAAAAAATAACAACTAAAAGGTTATCATCAAGTTACAAGACGCCCATGAAAAATATACAAGAACTGTTGGTAATAATATGTGTAAAACAACTAATTACTTCTACTGAAACATTATTTTATCTATCGCGATAAAAAAAACAAACACAAAAAACAACACATTTTATTGTTGTAAGAGTTGCGGAAATACTGGCTTTAATTCGCGTGCCCTCACAGAACGTCTAGAAGAGACCAACTACAATAATAAAGATCACTAGTATAACTTTGAAAGTGGGCTCAATCCAATTTTGAAAAATAAAGGCCCATTTAGTAAATACAAACATATATTTTTGCAGTCAACATGGGTAACTTTTAATGTTAAACCATAATCATTTTATAGTCATTGACAATATCTATCAAAAGTGACCGTTGCAGATCACATGGCCTGCCGTCTGAATATTTGAAAGTAGATCAATAACTTTTCTAGCTATCAAATAAGGCCTTTTATTTGAAAATTGGACTGTGAATCTAATAATATATTGTATCTTGGTTTATTTTAGCATTCATTTAATAATATTACCCGGTTTAGAGTTAGGCGTGAAGATTTATGGGTGTTTTGTCATTAAGTTAAGCTTGTTTTAAGTCGTGTGCATATACATAGCTATGCTTTGAAGGTGACATTTAGATACCTTACTATTAAACTTTTACAGACGCATACCTAAAAAAAAATATATTGGCACTTATTACTTAAAGAAATTAAAGTAGCCCGATATGGAAAACTGACGTCTTTTTTTAGCTTTAGTTCACAGCTTTATGAAGTTATAGAATCGAAATGCCCATTTTATCTTTAGTCAGGAGTGACCAAAATATTTTCAATATACAATAAACATAGAACCCCAAATCGATTTTATCTACAAGTACATACCTAAACACAGAAAAAAAAACTTTAAAAAATCGTTTACCTTTCAAGCGGCTAGGGTTTGGAATGCTGTATCATCAGAATTTAAAGATTTAAATTCTGTGAATATTTTCATAAAAAGAAGGAAGAATCATTTTCTGAGCGATTTAAAAAAAATCAAGCATCAAATAATGAACTACAACAGGCCTAGCCCACCGGGGTTGGAATAATAGATGACTTTAATAAAAAACTAACCCAGGCCACAAGTTGGAAACTGTAATGTTACTATTATTATTATTATTATCATCATCATCATCATCATCATCATCATCATCATCATCATCATCATCATCACCACGTCCTACTAACCGTTCGGGTTGTACGCACTTTCGATAATGTGTAATGGTAGGGTGATTGTGAGATGAAATGGAGGACCTACAGTTTAACGTGGGATCCGAACCACGGTGGAGGCCTGGACATTCCTCACATTCACAAGTTGTGATTAATACACGTCTTGTCAGAGGTGAAGGAAGGGTTTGGTAAGCAGATAAATCTGTGCCGGAATCGAGGATTGAACCCCGGACCTCCAACAGAGAAGTCTGACACCTTACCCTTAGACCGCCAGGTCACCGGAAACTGTAATGGTTGTAAAAAAAAGGCATCAAATATAATATGTACAAATCTGTACATTAACAAAAATGGTGGGCTTTTAAAAATAAGCTTTAAAATTTAGTTTCAGTATTTGTACTTCTCAATTTCTTTTAATATCCAGAATAATATTAATATAAGTAACTCTCAAATTGTAAGACTGACCTGGAGCAGGCAGTGTATTAATAAAATAAATAAATAAAGACGTTGCCTACTTAGTGAGTACGAAGTTATTTTGTGAAGAAAGTTGCATCTTAACTCGACAAACAAAGCACTCTAAGTAGTATCACACTTATTTTTAGCACCAGCATCTTACTACCCCTTCGGATTATACGCTTATGTAATACTTACGCTAATGTAATGTTTTTAGAGATTAGGAACGGTATATTTATGAGAAATGTACCCACATATGCGTGTAGGGAGAGTGTAAAATCATTGGGAATAATCCACCATCAGTCCATCCGACAGTGATTCAAACATCGATCTCCCCGTCATCGGCAGTCTAGTTCATTGCAAGAATAGCGCCTTGGACTATGTGGACATCGAAGTGGATTATTTTCGCACTGTATACACCAATGTACAAAATATAAAGGGAGGCGAGAAAATGATCAGTTCTCCCGGCGCTGTCGATAGAACTATCCCTCTCTCGCAGATTTGTATTGTGTATCCACATGTTCGCTGAAAAACTAGCGCAGAACACAAACGTAGTCACGTGACGAGCTACAAGATTTTCCGCCTTGTCGGCGCGAGCTGTTCCGCTAAAAAATCAACATATCTCTACTTCATTCGGTATGTCTGAGATGTTCGAGAACCAATCAAATCTCAGAACCAACGATCTTAAACCAGTGCGCACGCGCTCTGTACAACCAAGCGCAAGCAGACAGCTTCGTTAACCTTTGTGATGATATTTGAAATAAACCGTTAATGGAAATCGTGTATTGTACCACGACACAGATTTATAGTTTGAAAACTTCCATGGGAGAATGATATAAAATATATCTATCTACTAGAAAATAAAAAGGTTGATAGTCATTTGTTTGAAGTTAACGTTGCAATGCATCATGGGTCAACTTAAAGTGTGTGGATTTCTGCGCAGATTCTGCATTATAGTTTCGGCGAACTTGTGAATTAAGCTTTAAACACTCCACTCACTAACAGTTGCGCCAGGACAGAACTGAGTTGCATTCCCAAATAAACTTTTCCTCGTTTCTTTCTTTAGTATTAATTCTGGTAAATAGATTCTTACCGGCCATTTTCGTGAATAAACCAAACAACCTGAGTTATATATTGATACATGTTAAATATAGTATAAGAAAAGGCTACTTCAAGATACAAAACCTTCACCTCTGACAAGACATCTTGTGAATATGGGGAATGCCAGGCCTCCACCGTGGTTCGGATTCCACGTTAAACTGTAGGTCCTCCATTCCATCTCACAATCACCCTACCATTACACATTAGCGTAAGTGTGTACAACCCGAATGGGTAGTAAGACGCGGTAATAATAATAATAAGATAAAAAAAATTGTCAATATAAGAATATTCTTAGAATTATGTAAGAATTTATGGTTTTGGTTTCATCATTGTATCTTTACATGCCCATGTGCTCTAGTGGTCCTAGCTACAAATTCTGGTTTGATTACCAGTGCTTCCTGAGTTTTTCTGTGAAGCAGTGGGTCTGGAAAGGGGTCAAACTCAAGCTTTGTGAGGTCAAATGAGTAGCTACTTTAATGAAAAAATGGTGGTTACGGCCTAGAAATCTGAGATCAACGACTGGAGGGTTTGTTATGCTGACCACGTGGCACACACTATTCACAAATGTTAGCACTACTGTCGCTAACGGCAGCAGCCGCTCGGTTGGTATAACTCGATCACGGGCTCACGGCTTAGATATTTTTGTATTTTTAAGTCACCAAATTAAAAGCATAAACATTTTTGTGGTAAAATCTTTTTATGCTACAGGTAGGCAATTCCGTTAAGGTTTTAAGAATAAATATGGCCTTAAGGCATTTTCGCTGTTAATTCCAAACTCCGGGTAATTAATTACCTTCTTACATATCGCATAAAAACAACTTTGACCGTTCAGAGATTCAATCTGAAGGTGGTTCAATGTTTTAATCAAAACACCTTAACGATTATGACTCTAATCGAGGTATAAGCAGTTTTTATTAGAGATATATATTATTTTTTGGTACAATATAATAAAAAAAGGCGTTAAATATATTTACTAATTTTACAAGCATTATAGGATGGACATTAAAAAATATATAATCTTTTCTCTTTATTTATATGAACACAATTCAATATTAATTTTTCTTTATACAAATTATGAGTTTTATCTAAACATTGTGTTGGTTAATTTTTGATCTAGCCTATATTGCTTTAGTTCGTAAATGTTTTTGTGAAAAGTTTTTTTTAGAAAGTTTGTTTAGTTTTCTTGATTTTTTTACGCATTTATTTATATAAAGTCATATTTTGTTGAAAAGTAACATTTTGTGACATTGTTTTTATTATTTTTATTACAGCTTTGAAGGTAAATATTATCACTTACCTTTAGTCAAAATATTATTACAAACGACAAATATACAAGGAACAAAAATATTACAATTTGCCCTCTAAGCCTTGAAGTGTCGAAAAACTTTAAAACTCCTACAATAAATTTGAGTATTGTTAAATCATTTCAAATTTTGTCAGATATTTTTATACATTTTTAAAATTGTTTGATCTATCTTTTATAGGCCTACCAAGCATCTCCCAAATTAATATGCATTATTTAATTTAAATTTGAATTACTTTAAATACCTAGCAAGTATGTGACTTTAAATCAAATCTATTTTTGTTCTTGTATAAATGTCTTAATTGTTTTCACATGCACATATGTGAAACTTTTAAATTTACCGATGGATTCTACAAGTCCATTACTTACACTATTAAAACAATTTCCAACATTTCGATTAATATTTCAACAATAACTTTACTTACAAAATTATTACCTTTTTTTAAAAAACTTTGTGTCAAAATAACATAAAAAATTATGTTATTACAGTTAACGTTCAACGTTTTATACAATTATGATTCTATATTGAATGTTTTTATTTGTCCACATAGTAGTTCACAGTCACTGCCAGGAATGTTATGGAGTATAAACAATGAACATGTTTTCACCACAATAATTTCTCATCATTAGTGTGTCGTAAAGATTATTAGTTCATTATGCCAATTTCAAAATTATTCTCAGAGAGCTCGTCTTCAAAATGTCTGACACCATGTAGATTGTGGAAGTAAAAAACTTATATTTCCTTTTGTGTTTTGGCAGTGTGCTTAGTAATAGATCTTCAGTTAATTTAATATTGAAATGGCATCGATATATTATAAAGTCGGTTCGACTTAAAGCGGAGGATTCTTACTAGATTAACTTATGATTAAAATTTTGCTAAATTTTGAATCAAACAGTAGTTTCAACATTGGAATTTTTAATATCTTCCATAATTTTGAACCCTTTTATAAAATCTGTTTGAGTTTTACACTTTTGTGTGTGTGTGGCAGGGGTGGGGGTGGGGAGGGGGGATGGAAGGTTGCGGGGTGTCTAAGGTGTTGTTCAAAAGGCATACATTTATAATGTATTGTTAAATGTATCATAATTCTAACGCTGAAAGTGATCATGCTTTTATATATATATATATATTCAACACATAATATAAGAAAGTAAAAAAAGGTATAATCGTAATATGTATAATAATAAAACCTAATATTTACAGAAAAATCAGTGCTTACAGATACATAAACAATTTTTTCTATTTGCATATAAAAATCTTTATTACTATACAAACATAATTAAATTTATATCATATTGAATACAGGGAAACCAAAATGTAGCCTATTATTACCAATGATAACTATTTTAACTGTCTACGTATAATAATTAACAAGAAATAAGGCTTTTTCAATATGTATATAACCTCCCTTTTATTTAAATATAAATTATATCCCTTTTAAATATAGAGTAGGTACTCGACTTTACACGGATTCGAGTTACGCGGATGGTTGGATACATAGTTGTGGTATTTAGAATTACGACAAGAAATGGCCTAATTATGTTATGCATCACTTGGAACATAATAGATGGCGTTCTTAGTAAGCAGACACACAGCTGGTGGAGTAATTACCATTTTGTTGGTTTTTACCTTGAGTGAAAGTTTTGTATTGTTAGTGAGCCTACCTAGTACGTATTATAAACAAAGTATAAACCATAAATATGTCTAATAATCAGAGCCTGTTTGGATCTTATTCTATTTTTAAACTAACATATGTCCAGAATACATAGTATTTAAGAACTCTTAGACTCACACGGGCTATCAACTTGCGCGGAAACCTTTGAAATGAATTAACCACTTAAGATAGGGATGTAGGGAACGCAAGAAAGAGCAAGTGTTTTTTGCAATTTTTATAGTTAAACATTTGTTTGGCCAGAATAAATAAAATACTTTTCAATACAAACATGGAGTTTAATTTTCTTCAGTGCCAGGTCTCCACCGTGGTTCGGATTCCACGTTAAACTGTAGATCCTTCATTTCATCTCACAATCACCCTACCATTACACATTAGCATATGTGCGTACAACCCGAACGGGTAGTAAGACGCGGTGCTAATAATAATAATAATAATAATAATAATAATAATAATAATAACAATAATAATAATTTTCTTCACATGGTGATATCTATAGTTCTTGAATATCTTTCGTGAGCGTAGCACTTTTAGGCGAGAAACTTTAAAATAAAGGGTGACCTGATGGTCTAGGAGTAAGGTGTTGGGGATCCGGGGTTCAATCCTCGGTCCCAGCACAGATTTATCTGATTACAAAACCCTCCCGTCCTTCACCTCTGACAAGACGTGTATTAATCACAACTTGCGAGTGTGAGGAATGCCAGGCCTCCACCGTGGTTCGGATTCCATGTTAAACTGTAGGTCCTCAATTTCATCTCACAATCACCCTACCATTACACTATAGCGTAAGTGCGTATAACCCGAACGGGTAGTAAGACGCAGTGCTAATAATAATAATAATAATAATAATTTTAAATGAAGAGAAAAAGCTGTCATTCATTTCTAAGACACTCTTTGACAGATATTCAAAAAATGTTTACTCACCCCCATGTAAAGGAAACTAAACTCTATGATTGTATTGAGGTAATATTTGATTCACCTTGACCCAAAAAGGTTTTTTGATATAAAAACTGCAAACACCCTGGCCTTTTATCGCACTCTCTACATCCTCACGTCAAGTCGAGGACTTACTGTATAAATATGCCATATATCTGAAATATAATGATAACCACCAATATAAATTGGCATATCTCTTCGTCTACAATAATTTGACATATTGAGATCTAGAGTTAGTTAATTGTTGACACATTTAGTGTTTTGTTTCGAATTTTTTTTTCACCCATTGCTAGAAAAGAATGTGCCCTCTGCTTACCCTGAAGTAGAAAATGTATCTTCCTTGATTGCACTATGGCGTACCTTGTAAGTAAGATATCATAATAGTATAATAGATTAAGGTACGCCTATTATCTGGACACGTGGAGTAAATTCCAAACTAATTTAATATGGTTTTCTTGTGATGAAGAATTCAAGGTTTGAATTCAGGCATGTGCGCCGAGTGTGTTTTCATTAAAAAAATAATTGTTTATCACACTCCTTCCATGAAAATATGGGTATATTTACTATAAATCCTACATTCCTCATCCCTAACCCATTAACATTATTAATATACATACGTATAAGCTGAATGAGAAATAAAGCCAACTATCTTTCATGATAAATGGTGTGTACTATTTGCATTATATTCATATTCTATATATTTTAGTTCTATATTTTATTATTTAAAATATGTATAAAATAAATAAATAAATCTTTCATGATAAACGGTGTGTACTATTTGCATTATATTCATATTCTATATATTTTGGTTCTATATTTTATTATTTAAAATATGTATAAAATAAATAAATAAATAAATCTTTCATGATAAACGGTGTGTACTATTTGCATTATATTCATATTCTATATATTTTGGTTCTATATTTTATTATTTAAAATATGTATAAAATAAATATTTGTTTTTAATAGCCATCTCAAACTACAAAGCAGCTCCCTAATATTCTATACCTCAATAAATAAAATAAAATAATCATTTTCAAAAAATCACTTTCATATTTTAAATGATTTTAGTAGGTTTCTATCTTATATTCGTTATATTTTATCATAGTCAACCTGTAAAGTTAATATAATATACGCTCCATAAATAAATACAATTATTTATGAGTTTACAAACCCAAGCACCAAATTAAATCTTTTTATAAACTATAAAAATAAAATTTGGGCTTTAGAGTTTTTTTTATAAGAAAATAGAATAAATCGTTCAAAATAAAACTTTCTTAAAATTGACTTAAACTCCTAAAATGAGCAGAGTTGTTTGACTGTGAACATTCCCTCAATGCAGGTCAAACGTATGTTAGAACAATATATAGACATCCCTCGCGTTAGTGACTTTGTTACTTACTTTATGGCATTAGGATCTTGAAAGTTCATTGTCGCACTTAAAAAAGTACGCCACCTGTACCTATCTTGAGCTAGTTCTATCCAGTCCACCTTAGTACACCCTATCCCTATCTTGAGCTAGTTATATCCATTCCTATAGCAACTACTTAGAGCCCAGTCAGTATTAAATAATAAATATTTAAATATTTTTTAAAAACAATTTGTTTGCAACCAGTATAAATTCATCGGGTGATTTTTTTTCTCGAGCTTTTGCGCTACGTTACCTTTACGACAAGTAAATCCAGATCACACGCCATGTTCATTTAAGCTAAGTGAACGTTAAGAGGACGTTACATTACGTTAATTTGATCATGATCCCGGCATAAATGACTTCCTACTTTCCATCAAAGTAAATTAGTTTCTGCTAAATTATACCTTAATCATATACACTCTATTAGTGTAAATTTGTGGATTGTTTATATGGGCAGTATTACCTGGTGAACGTATAAGGAATCATTAAATAAGAAAGCAAGGTGTTATTTATTGACAGGGTTTATGTGCAAATGATGCATTTCAAGTTGTACGACTTTGGCACAGCCTATCTCCAGATACGTGCTACAAGCATTATACATTTTATATCCTAACATATTATGTATGCTAGAGATACATTTGTGCACTAGACAAACCAATTATAAATATTGTGAAATTTTTATGATATTCCAATTTCTGATTTTTTTCATTATTCTAAACACAATTCTTTCAACATTTTCAACCTTTAAAAAGGATATTTAAAATGAACGTGCATCTGAGTGTGCGTGTGTCTGCAATATTTGCTATGACTGAATTTAAGGGCCGTACTGAAGGGTGTGTTTATATGTTCAAACCTTCTCCCGTGATTTTTTATTAAAAATTTATTTTCATAAAATTAATCGGGGCCTAGGTTAGTAGCTTCTTTAATTTTTATGACTCATTGCACCTACAATCCCAATATGTTAAATAAAACAACTTTAAATCACCTCAAGAGAGATATAATAAAAAACAACATGTTCTTGCCATCTCCCGTTGGGGTAATTCCCCACCATCCGCCTCTGGTACATTACCCTCCACCCCGTTATCCCTCTTTCAAATACATTTTTTGTGTATAGCCGTATAAAATTTAATATATCATATTATAACGCAACACAATATCTTTCAATGCATGCAAAGTTTTTAGATTTGTATAAAATAATTCATGATATTGATTTTCTCATCGTCCATAATATACTCAGTTTATTCAATACTCAACAACATTTTGAAACAATGTATTTTTTTGGTGGGTATAAAAGAGTTTTTTGATATTAATGATACATTTAATAATAGTTGCAGTGAACGTTTGTCATACGAGTATTTATCACGTCGGTTTTCACGAAAGATAGACAAAACAATAAATATAGAACGAATAAATTGATATGACACCATTATGTGGAGTTTATGTTTAATCAAATCTAGATCTTTAGCAAGGGTTTCATTTATTTCCAATTTTTAAATAAATTTATAGGCGACTTCATTTGCTTTCAGTTAATTATTGTTTAAATAACTTTTATTCTATGTATAATGTCATAATGGCATATTTACAAACAAAACACCAAATGTATACTATAGACAAACAACATGTCCGTTGTTCGGAGAGGAGGCACCAAAGACTATTTTTCTGCGCGTGGACTTGAAAGTAGTAATCGTGATTAGTCTGTTCACCAGTTGACCGCCACTACCTCTTCAGGGGGACTGATCTTCTGGTCATCGGCGTGACATCAGTAAGGCACGTCTATGTCGTCATCGCTGGCGCTCTTGTGACAGCACGCGCGGCACAGAACCACCAGGCACGTGATCGCCAGTACTGCGCCGCCAGCCGCGCCCAGACCTATCGCCAGCC
Organism: Timema shepardi; assembly: GCA_902151425.1. Lineage (NCBI taxonomy): Eukaryota > Metazoa > Arthropoda > Insecta > Phasmatodea > Timematidae > Timema > Timema shepardi. The sequence goes on from CABFVX010006872.1 coordinate 21,418, forward strand.
AGTTCACGGCGTCGGCCTCCGCCCTCTCGCAAAGCTCTGGGGACTCGTCGCTCCCCACGACTCCCACCATGCCCTCCCCCGTCCCTTGGCCACCCTCACTCACCCCACTGTAAGCCGCCGCCACGGCTGTCACGTTGGGGCAGTTGATGACGCCGTTGCAAACCAGCCTAAGAGGGATACACAGACCCGAATCTCCGGGGCACATAAACTCGCAACCTTCTACACCATCGGTCCCAACGCTGCTATCACCAGGCTCCGTTAGACGAGATGTCATCAGCGTGCCGTCGGCGTTCCTGGGCAGGTGGAACAGTTCCGTCCATGCGATCTTGAAGGCCGCCCTCGCTGGAGTCACAGTCCCCGTGAACTGGATCTTCACCGTAGGTGGTTCCATTGAAGACTGAGAACTGAAGGAGGTTGGTGTCGTCACCGATGTGGGAGCTTGAGGAAGGAGCTCTGCCGCCTGTAGGATGGGCATGTCCTTAAGGGCACTGACGTTCTCTCCACAGACGGAGAGGAATGGCTCTACCCGACCCGCAAGAAACAGCTCCAGTCTTCCGTCCTCACACGCCCGGGACGCGAACTTGATCTTGTCGAAATGGAGCCAGAGGTCCCGTTCCCTGTTTACCCTCAGCTCCCAGATGCACTGTATAGATTTAGGAGGTTCGACGTAGCCCAGAGCCTCATAGTAAGGGAAGTGCAGCTCTCCATCGGTCGTCGGTGGAATGAGAGGGGGGCCACACAGGGGACCGTGCACGAACTCGTACCTTGCCTCGAACAAAGGGGTGGGGTGTTTGAAGTAGCTGGAGGCCGCGTGGGCAGAGTCTACCAGGAGAAGGAGATTCAGGTTCTCTCCCTGAGAGACAACAGTCACTGGTTGAGCTAGCTGCGGTCTCCGGGTGCCGATGGGCAGCGGGGGAGGTGTTGGCTGCTGAGAAGTTGTACCGCCCCCCTTGCAGAGACACACCCCTGTGCCCGGGGAGGCAGTGATGGAAGCGCTCAGGGTAGTGTTGGCACCGGGTTGAGGTGGCTCCCAGATCAGAAGTTTGTCCACCCTGTCCTCCCAGCATTCCGCGCATGGTACAGCATTGTAAGGATGATCCTGATTCAAAAACGGTGTTTAACCCAACACATATTGAAAAATGACACCAGGACAGTGGAATCGGCCGAGTTCCTCCACCACTCCACTTTTCCCTAAGGCTCATAATAACAAACATTTAAAAATATCTCCAACAATAAAATGTTTATGAAGGCATAGTGGACCATTTAAAATGACAATACTATTTTAGTTTATTTTAAAAATTGTTTATAACAATTTTTAAATATTTAATATTATCTATTTTATTAAGTGTTACATATTTTTAATAAATTTTTAAAACATTTAAACATTAAGTTTGGAATATTTCTTCCTTTTATTTATTGATGACAAACATTGTGTTTACGATTTCAACTGTAAATTATTTGATTATTTCAATGTATATTTACTTATTTAATCCATTAATTTTCTATATACCATTGTGTTTTTAATTCTATCTATATTCATAAAGAACTTTAACAATGCCTCAGGATAATACCAAAATGTATTTTAAAATTATGCATACAAAAAATTTGGCATTATGTTCGACCACTGAGATAAGTTTAGTCTCACGGCCAGGGTCACCCATTCCTGATAGTGTAAGGCGATGTCAGTGATGGACGTATGAGGTCGTCGGCTACTTGATAACTATTAGAAACACAGAACCAATTCCCCTGATGTGCGACCGTGGTTGGGGGACAGAACTGTTAGTTCAGTGGCTGAGAAATGGTGCACTAAGCCAAAGGTCTCGGTTTCAATTTTAATACTCTGGTGTCATTTTTAACAAATTTTTGAAGTTAGGACCTATATTTATAAATTACCGTCAATTGCACGAAATATTAGTTTATACGTATTGCCTACTAAATAAGAGGTTTTTTGTTCAATTATCTCAACTATAATAATCACTAGTTTCTCTGTCAAGCTGAAAAAAATCCTGAAATACATAAAGTCTAAGAAGTTTACATTTTGCAGGAAAGTAGCCCCAAACCCAAAAGGGTGAAAGAGTACACAGTGACCAAAAATTCCCATAGGGGCACCCAAACTATTTTTCCCTCCCATAAAACCGAAGTCGAAAAATTCTCGAAGTCCAGAAGATTTAGGAAGCTGAAATTTTTCAGGCAGGTAGCCTCTAATCCAAAAGAATGAGAAAATATTTGTTGAAAGAAAAGTCCCTGTGGGGCCCCAAAAATGGTTGGGGAGGGGGCTGTTTCCAAAAAAATCAAAGTCGAAAAATTCTCGTAGTTCAAAAAAACTAGGAAGTTTAAATTTTTCATAAAGGTAGATCCTAAACAAAAAGGGGACCAGGAATTCTTGGTGATGGAAAATTCACATGGGGGCCCCCAAAAGATGAAAAAGTATATACAAATAATGATGTTTATAATTAAATTTCCAACTGAGAAACCGTTTCACATTTTCATTGGAGTCAATATTTGATCTACCTTAGAGTCTTTATTTAAATGCGCCTCCCAGATTTAATAGATTAATTATTACATTGCATGATTTGATTTATATCAACAGTCAAATCATAAAATATTTTAATATTTTATGGTATTTTTATAATTACTTAGCTGTATAAGTGAGAATACAGGCCAATGCGTGAACCTTGTATAGTCTTATTTGCTGGTGACAGGGAGTCGAGGGATCGATTCTAAGCCAGTTGTGCTGATTATGGTTGATTTCCTAAAATGTTTCTCCTCCATTTAACAGAATGTTAATAAGCTTACTTTAAATCACCCATTGTCATCTTTATCCATTATAATTTTAATATAATTATTATTACAGTATTATTATTTTAAATATTTTACGTAGGCTTTCTTAACCGACACACATGACTTATAAATAAATTAACTTACTTACACAAAGATACAATACACAGATTCAAGAACATTAGTTCGTAACTCTGAGAGGGATAACACCAATTTTACTAGTGATAAATTTTTTCGACAGTGCCAGTAATTAATCCCAGGAGACTTAGCTCAGTGGGGAAGACACACTACGTACTAATATAAGGTCTTGGACCCCCTCTAGTGTAAATATCACATTTTAAATACGTTTTCTACAGACCAATCCGACATTTCAGTACATATCGTGTACACCCTATATTGAATATCTTGTTCCCAGAACACACTGACGTTTAAGAAAATATCTAAATAGATCATATTAAATACGTTGTTCCCTAAACACACCAACATTTCAGAAGATATCATTATCTTGTATAAACCGAACGGGTAGTAAGACGCGGTGTTAATAATAATAATAATAATAATAATAATAACAACATGCACTTTCTGAACCGAATGATTATATCAGCACATGTTAATTTTTATGAGTGACAGTGAAGAGGCCTACCAATTTCCTGGGAAAGATATTTTCACATACCTTCCATGGTGCTCTTACATGCCACAATCGACACGGGACCGACGGATTTACTTCCCTCCGAAGATAGTCCTGTTATCGATTTCTATCACTTAAGAAAATTCCGTCAACCCCAGCTGGGTTTGAACACACAATCATTGGGGTCTTTAGGCAAACATTTTATCCCAAAACCACATAGGTCAACAAATTACATACAAATACATTGTTGACATAATACAAGTTTCAGAAGCCCTCCACCCAAAGGTTCATACATTTGCCACCTCTCTGCTCACCTTGAAGTTGATAGCCTCAATGGTGAGTATGACCCTGGCGAAGATCCTCTTGTCGGTCACAAAGCGGTAGAGGCACTTGACGTCCTCGGTGGGGTCACTGCGCTTATACACCAGGGTGTTGAGAGGCGACCTGAACCAGCCCTTGGACGACTTCCAGCTCGGAAACACCTCGTCGCAAGCCGTGGCCGGGACTCGCTCCCCGTATCGCGTGTTGTTGAAGAAGTCGTAGTGGGCCCAGTAGTAAAGCGATGACCTGCAACACACGGACACAACATAGCACATAGCCGAGAAATGATCCCACACTTAATAATAATAATAATAATAATATTTAGCACCGCGTCTTACTACCCGTTCGGGTTATACGCTTTAAGTACTAATTACCCTAATGGACTAGGAATTTGGAAGGTTGAAATAGAGGAAGTGAGCCCGCATTTGCGTGGAGGGCGAGTGGAAAACCATTTAGGAAAAACCACCCCCAGTTCACCCGACCGAGATTCGAACCTCGATCTCCCCGATCTTACACTTAGTTCAGTACTAAATTCAGTACACATCACTCGTAATTTCGTGATAGCTTCCATCATTATTTGAACACAAGTTTCTCTAGTGATATAATATTGCAGCCAGTTTGTGGAAAGATCAGCCAGTACTAACGTACCGTTGCCCAAGGAACACCCGAATGTTTTCATCATGCATCCTTTCCGTGGAGGCTCTTTCCATGTTCTGATGAGATGACGGTGAGAGTGAATATGACCGTGTGAAAACACTGAAACTTAACGATAATTAACTAAACCCTGCTGACGGTTGTTGGGATTCCCCTTTCGAGAAAAAAACAACCCAAAATACCAGCCGGGAATTGATCCGGAGACACCTATACTCGTAGTCAAATGCACCACACCATGGGGCCGGTTTAAGTTTATCTAGTTAATTAAGTACTGAAATATCGTCCTTGTTTATTGGGCATAGTACAACAAAAACTGTACCCAAAAATGTTTTATTCTGGAGAAGAGGAACAATGGGGAGTTTCTTTCTTTTGTTGGCTCGTAGGGGGATGTCTCCCATTATATTAAAACAATATAATGAACGCCTTTTTAGGAAATTTAAAATGTCCTAGGAATAATTTGGGCTTAAGCTCTTAGGAATTGTATAACACTTCAATCATATATGAAAATAGAGAGTTACAATGAATATAAAAATATATTATTAATACTATTTTAAAGGAGGCTTTAGATGCCCCCAAACCTCACCCCTCAGTACAACCCTGTAACAATTTCATACTATCAACGAGAGACAGGCAACATTAACGTCAAGCTTGTCTAGTTTGAGAATAAGCCCTTAGTAACCTTGCTGCTTTACCAACTAATTGAAATATTATTAATAATTGTGAAAACAAAACTTTTGGAAATAGCCACTCTAAAACTGTATTTACAAGCTCAGTATTTTCCACAGTTTCCCCTTTCGCAGTGATGAATTAATGGCCGGGGACAGGATGTTGTGCCTGTCCTAGTCTTAGCTTATATTATAAGGCATATGCAGCTTACTACAGACCTTGCAAACCGGAAGTGGAAAATAATGGCTTGAATAAAAAAACTGATCCAGGTTAAAGGCTGGAAACAGTAATGGATGTAAAGTAAAAGCATTTTCCACAAACTACAATATTAAGCTATTAGACAGCTGTTTCTAATATACTTATTGAGGGTGATTTGTTTGGATAGTTTACTATAATTTAGTAGCTAGTTTTAACTATTATTTCTACCATGATAATTTTACAAATTTTTACTTTATCATATAGAGGGGGAATTGTAATCGTGAACCTTTTCGACACCAGGATTATTATGCTATTGACGCTTTATATTTCCTCAAGCTCATAACAATGTTTTTTATTTTTATTTGAAGATATTAAATCTATACTTATGTTATAAAGAGAAAAGATTTGATTTTTAGTTTTTTGTTTGTAATGGGTATACTCAAAAACTACTGGACCGATTTAAAAAATTCTTTCACCAATATAAAGATACATTATCAGCGAGTAACATAGGCTATATTTTATTTTGAAAATAATGCGGGGGGAGGGGTAAGGGTCTAGTATGATTATAAAATTGATTTTTACTTTTTTGAGGAAAACCTAGAAGGTGGTTCACTAAATAATGATTTTTAAAATTTTGTCATGAACTATAAATATATTAGAAAGTAGGAACGATTGTATCGTGCAATTTATTCATACAGTACATTTAACTTTTCTCAAAAATACCTTTAGTTTAATATTAGTTTTAATAGTTATAAACAAGCTTTCAAAGTAGGGTTTTTTTAAAAGAAGTTTTCACATCACTATACGGAGTACCTATCTTCAAACTTGAGGAATATCTCTTCAGAAATGAGATAGTGGTTCAAATATTTGTCTCCAAACTTGAAGAAGAAGTGTGTTAAGGGGGACGGGAGGGGGGAGAACTCTGGTTGTAGATGTCTCCTTGTAGGTCTCAAGACGCCTGTGATATATGAGCGTCTTCTACAGTTGAAACTCCCCACCCACCCTCTTTATACCCCTCTCTTCGCTAGACTTCGCGTTATATATGGAGCTAAGACCTGCCCTGTAGACCTCGTCGCAATTTGTTGCTGTCATATCATGTCGGCCACTGGGAGTCCAGATTGCTGATAGACCAGTACTATGTCATTCAAAATGAGAGGAACATGTGTTTCCAAGCAGAGACACAACAGCGCTAGTGTTTCTGCAATCAATTCTTTGTGTCAACTAGGTTGTGTTGGTTTGAGGTTGGTGTTAAAACTAGGGGCCATGTTCGCTTCTTACTACCCATAATATATACTAAAAGAGTAAGGATGGGTATGACAGAATTAAGAGGAAATGTGTCTTTATCGGCTTGGAGAAAATGTGGAACACAATTTAGGGTGGAGTGGGATCTCAGTATATCAGCGCTACCACTATTGTATTATTATTATTATTATTATTATTATTATTAGCACAACGTCTTACTACCCGTTTGGGTTGTACGCACTTACGCTAATGTGTAATGGAGATGAAATGGAGGACCTACAGTCTAACGTGAAATTCGAACCACGGTGGAGGCCTGGCATTGCCCACATCAACAAGTTGTGATTAATACACGTCTTGTCAGAGGTGAAGGAAGGGTTTTGCAATAAGATAAATCTGTACCGGAACCAAGGATTGAAAACCGGACCCCCAGCACAGAACTCCGACACCTTGCCCGTAGACCACCAGGTCACCCTACCACTAATATCTTACAAGATTTTTTTATGTTTCCAAGGTTCATCCAGACGTAGTTCCCATTTTTCCAGACAACTTAAGCTTGAAGAAAAGAGCAATGAAACTTTTATCTTACATTAACCTGACTACCATATGTTAAGTAATTTACATTATGTTTAAATCTGGATGGTTATGCTTGATGGTGAAATATATATTGTGTCAATTTCATACACCTTGTTTAAGGGTGGTTCTTCAGTTAACTTTTTATTCCATCCACATAACTAATTATTATTATATTATTATTATTATTATTCAGCACCGTGACTTACTACCCGTTCGGGTTATACGCTTTAAGTACTAATTACGCTAATGAATTAGGATTTGAGAAGGTTGAGTTAGAGGAAGTGAACCCGCATTTGCGTGGAGGGAGAGTGGAAAACCATTTAGGAAAAACTACCTCAAGTTCACACGACCGAGGTTCGAACTTCGAATTCCCCGTCCTCAACGGTCGAGCTCAACACGACAAGCGCGTTAGCCAACTACGCCACCGATGCGGGTAACAGACCTAATATTTAAGTTTTTCAGTTAAATCTCCCATATGAACAGATATCACAGTATTTTTCAATTATTTTTAGCACCGCGTCTTACTATCTATCCGGGTTATACACTTATTTAATAATTAGGGTGACCTGGTGGTCTAGGGGTAAGGTGTCAAACTTATGTACTGGCGGCCGGGGTTCTATCCTCGGTCCCGGCACAGATTTATCTAATTACCAAACCCTTCGTTCACCTCTGACAATACATCTTGTTAATGTGGGTAATGCCAGGTCTCCACCGTGGTTCGGATTCCACGTTAAACTGTAGATCCTCCATTTCATCTCACAATCAACCTACCATTACACATTAGCGTAAGTGCGTATAACCCGAACGGGTAGTAAGACGCGATAATAATAATAATAATAATTTAATAATTAGGGATGAAGAAGGTTATATTTATAGGAAGTGTACTCGCATTTGCATGGGGGAAGAATGAAAAATAATTTAGTAAAAACCACCCTCAGTACACTAGACCGAGATTTGAACCTCGATCTACCCATCATCAGCTGCCTAGTCCACTGTGAGAGTAGCGCGTTAGATCATACGGCCACTGAAGCGTCCTATTTTTCTATTAGATTTTTGCCAAATTCATTGTGTTTTCCCAGTTTTTACCAGACACAAAAAATGTTCTGTATTTTACCGGTTTTTCACGGGTGTGACAACCATTAGTACTTTATAGACGTCCGGGATCCCAAATATAACCCTTCTGGAGCTATCAAACCAAATTAGGCGAGACTGAAGCATTTGTTCACGTGCTCTACATTGCGGGTCCAAGGACATATTTCTATTGGATTAAAATTGTCTCTGTAGTTGGATTTGAACGAATCTTGGCCAACCTCAAGCTATCGAAAACTCGAACTATAGGGAATAACAGGGAACAATTAATATGACAAAATATATTTGAGTAATTAATCCTTGAATTTCTATTCAAACCGAATACTCACATCCAAAAATATATTTGAATAATTAATCCTGGAATTTCTGTTCAAACCGAATACTCACATCCAAAAATATATTCGAGTAATTAATCCTGGAATTTCTGTTCAAACCGAATACTCACATCCAAAAATATATTCGAGTAATTAATCCTGGAATTTCTGTTCAAACCGAATACTCACATTGTAATGATATCGATTTTTCCTGTCTTTTTAATATTCGCGATCATATTTTAAAGTAAATATATTAATATTTCTTCTTTTCAGTTAATATAATATAAACTCATCTTTTCTATACTACGGCCATGTTTCTTTTCTTTTAACTGCACGTGCAAGAAACAAGGTTTTTACTTCCGTGTTGTAATGCGCAGTAAATAAATAGCAGGTGCAGAGAAGCACATCTGTTTTCTTAAATGCGAGCTAAATTTAAAACTAACCCTATTGGCCGATGGAAAGAAAGCAAGGAGTGGTCTGGGTTAGAGGGTGTGAATGAAGGGGTTCACACGGCTCGACTCGAGAGGACGCTAGCTGGTTAGACGCGGGCATTCTACTCTTCTACGGCAGACGAGATGGAAGTGTTTTACAACATTAAGTGGTGGTTTATTTTATTTACAAAACAACTTAAGGGCAAATAAAATTGTCGTTGTGACAGCAAAACACAGTTTTTCTCATTTCTTGGGCAGATTTATCTCAACATCTAGTCCAATATTTATTGTTTAAATTACATGTTTTACAATTGGCCTACTCAACGTGGGGCATCCAGTATCTGTATTTTACAAATGGCGTTCCAACGAGGGGCATCCAGCTTCAGTACTTTACAATTGGCGCACAACGAGGGGCAATATTTAAGGTTTTTACAACATCCAAAAATATATTTGAATAATTAATCCTGGAATTTCTGTTCAAACCGAAAAATCACATCCAAAAATATATTAATCCTTGAATTTCTGGTCAAACCGAATAATCACATCCACAAATATATTTGAATAATTAATCCTGGAATTTCTGTTCAAACCGAATACTCACATCCAAAAATATATTCGAGTAATTAATCCTTGAATTTCTGGTCAAATCGAATACTCACATCCAAAAATATATTTGAATAATTAATCCTTGAATTTCTGTTCAAACCTAATACATCCAAAAAGTTGTTTCCAAAGGATTTACAAGTTTTAGGCTAGAGAGAGTTTCCTTCTAATTCATAATTTTTACCCGGATTTATGCTTTGTGAAAGGATGCGCGCTGAGTGAATCCCTATCTCAAATCATACGGAACCTTGAACTTTTGAGATTAAAGTATTTAAATGTGTGTGATTAATGAGTTTTAATAAATTGACTCTTTAAAGGACTAGTCTAATGTGGGAAGGGGATGAATAAACCAAAATCGTGTACAATAGCACCCCTGATACTCTCGGATTGGGTTAAAGCCCCGGTCTCTCCCTGTCGACTATACGATCTGTTATATCGTGATGTCTTAGGCCGCGTGATCACCAGTATATGTCTTAAACATAACAAACGATTCTTTTTTAAGGCTAACTGGCCTTAATGTGGATGTGTAAGTCAATTGAGAAAAGGTATGTGTTGATGCAGTTAAAAAAAATAAACAAAATGAATCAAATATCTCTCCAGTACAGAGAGCTTAATTTTCTTCACATGATGATATAAACAGTTTTTGAATATTTATCAAGGGTGTCCTGAAATTTAATGACAAATATTTCTCTTTGCTTAATGTTTATTATTTAATGCCGCTATGTTCATGACACATTCAATATTATTCAACTTTCAACAATATTCTATGTTTCTGATGGAGCAATATTTGTTTATTTTGATCAAAAAAGAGTTTTTGTATAAAAACAGCAAAAACACCGACCTTTTCTCACGTCCTCAACACTCCCACCTTAAGATTGATCAATGTTTCAAGAGGGAGGATGGTGCTAACGGTACTTCAGGATAAGAAACCTCTATGGATGCCATTGACTGCGGACATGAGGTCATGTTTCTCTATGGCCCTGGAGTGAGGATAATGCTAACAATACATTATATTGGCTGTAGTCTCATCCAGAGTAAATGACAGTCTTGCTTTCAAAGCGAACAAAGAGATCACTCACTCCCTGTGGACGCGAAGTCATGTTTCTCTATGTCCCTGAAGTGAGGATAATGCTAACAATACATTATAGAGGCTGTCGTCTCATCCAGAGTAAATGACAGTCTTGATTTCAAAGCGAACAAAGAGATCACTCACTCCCCGTGGACACAAAGTCATGTTTATCCATGGCCCTGAAGTGAGGATAATGCTAACAATACATTATAGTGGCTGTCGTCTCATCCAGAGTAAATGACAGTCTTGCTTTCAAAGCGAACAAAGAGATCACTCACTCCCCGTGGACACAAAGTCATGTTTCTCCATGGTCCTGGAGTGAGGATAGTGCTAACACTACATTATAGTACGAAACCTCTATGGAAGTCGTCTCATCCAGAGTAAATAACAGTCTTGATTTCAAAGCGAACAAAGAGATCACTCACTCCGCGTGGACACGAAGTCGTGTTTCTCCATGGCCCTGGAGTGGGGATAATGCAAACACTACATTATAATACGAAACCTCTATGGAAGTCGTCTCACCCAGAGTAACTGCCCGTCTTACTCTCGAAGCGCACGAAGAGAGCGTTTCCCGTGGACACAAAGTCATGTTTCTCCATGGCCCTGGAGAAGGTGTCGCAAAAGGTCTTGATGATCCTGGAATCGTCCGGCCACGAAGCGTCGTACAGGGTCAGAGACTCGCCACAATCGCCATCGAACAGTTGGATGGGTGACTCTATGCGGTTGATCCTGAAACTAAGGGATTCACACTTTGGTAAAAACAATATATATATATACGTATATATTCCTTTAAGTAGCTCCTAATCAACTAAGATGCTCTACTTTATAAATATGTTTTACGAAGAGAAGTTTAAACCCTGCACCTGAGCGATTTTAGGCCCAGCTGTTGTGTTTGTATTATAAACTAAGCCAGGGCGAACTACCGAGGACGTAAAAATAGATAATTCCTTAGAACTGCAGAACTTCCTGGTTTATGTAAAATCAATTTGTGGCTAAGACAGTGGTTTAAAACCTGGGGTGGGGTAACAATGCTTGTGGAGTTATAGATTTTTACAGTATTCACTTTTTAATGTGATTGTAATGATTATAAGAAGTTGCACAATTCAAATAAAAATGTAAACGATTAAATTGATTTAAAATGTTAAGATAGTGTCAAGGTTCCTTTTGGTAATCCAACCCTAACAATGGATTGATTAGTTTTCTGTAGCAGTCTCGTGTTTAGATGAGGGGTACTGGTTTTGAGATATATTAGTGGTATTCGTATTTATACAAGCAATAATTATTATAATTAAATCAAGCATGTGGGATTAACGTCAATCTCGTTTGGTTTGTCAGTGACGAGGTCAGGATTTGAATTCCGGCTGGGTAATATCTTTTCCTAAACGGTTTCCTCATTCCATCTCCACGCAAATAAAGGTCAATTTCCTATGAATTATACCTACCCTAATAGTGTAATTAAATGCGAATAGCACGAACGGGTAGTAAGATTCAGTGAAAGTAATAATTTAAAAACTAGGACTCGAATGCTTGTAGGTAATCAGGGAGACGCGATGGTCTAAAAGACAAGTTTGGTGTCAAACCTTGTAGAAGGTTCGAAACCATTCGGCTAAACCTTGCCCAGTTCAGTCAGCTGGAATCGAGCTTAGGTCTCTTGACATAAAGTGAGTTGTTCTAACCATTATCATTAAATACCCAATGAGCTAAGATATCCTGAAAATTGAAAAATGACACCTGGACACGGGACTCGAACCCGGGACCTTTAGCTTAGTACGCCAATGCTCTTACCATTGAGATATTTAAGATTCATCCCGTGCCCATAGTCATTATTCACTCATATTTTAAGGCAGAGTCTATGATGGACGTGCTGAAATCGTCGACTACAAATGTGTGATTTATTAAGATCACGAGCTATCAGATAACGCAGCCATCTTCTACTCGGTAGTTGGCTTATTGCTGCCACTTGTACTATTATTATAATTGTAAGGGATTGCATATGTACACACTTGTACGGCCAACCAGACCCGTGATGTAATGGTTAGTGCACCTGGCTACGAGCCTAGGGTTCCCAGGTTCGATTCCTGGCTAGTACATAGGGTGTTTTTCCCGAAAGGGGAATTACACCAACAGTCACCAAGGCCTGGTTAATTAGGAATAAGATATATTTAAGTGTTTCCACTAGTTCCACACCCTTATACTCACTATCATCTCTCCTCCCCATACCTTCTCTCCTCATCTCACCTCATCACCCCCTCCCATCCCATCTCCCCTCATCTACCCTCCCCTTCCCTACCCATTATTTCTCCTCATCTTCCCCCTCATCTCCCATCCGATACCATCCCATCTCCCCTCATCTCCTCTCCCCTTCCCTCCCCATCCCATCTCTCCTCATCTCACCTCATCACCCCATCCCATACCATCTCCCCTTCCCTTCCCATCCCATCCCATCCTATCTCCCTCCCCTACCCATCCCATCTCCCCTCATCTACCCTCCCCATCCCTCCCCAACCTATCTCTCCTCATCTCACCTCGTCACCCCTTCCCATATCCCATCCCCTTCCCATTTCTCCTCATCTTTCCCCTCATCTCCCATCCGATACCATCCCATCCCCTCATCATCTCATCGGAACATGGAAAAAGCCTCCACGGAAAGGATGTAAGATTAGTACATTCAGGCGTCACCTGGGCAACGGTACATTGCTAATATTTCCACTACTGGGCTACAGGTTGATTTAGTCCAGACGCACAATATTATCATACCTGTACGACTGAAAGGATCTATAATTGGTGATATTGGGGATCTCCCTTACTTATTGCTTAAATAACGACCAATGGACTTGGTGTTTTGTCTATTCTAGAGTTAATTTGGATTGTAAGGGGTGTCTTGGTATAATATGCTCTTTTTATGAAGTACACATTTATTGATTCTAAATATAAAACCATTGACAGTGGAGTCGTTTTATGCTGATTGGCGGAATTGTAGACGATCGTTACTCGCATCGGAAAACTAGACATCAACCTACTCTAGTTTGGTTAGCCGTCAAAGGAGGGTACATATTCCACCCGGGTACACTGAGGGTGGTTTTCTCTAATAATTGTTAGAGGTGTGCAGAGATTCTAAATGTTGAAGTCAAAGGTCAAACCTCCTTCACTTCGACACAAACACTCAACATAACCTTAGCTTAGCATCTTCGAAGTATTTCGATGAAAGAAGAACATTTCATATAGCTATACATAATTTGTAAATAACTGATTAAATATGACATATTAGTTTTTAAAACAGTCACTAAACAATATTCTAACGCCAATTGGTGATTAAATGACATATATAACGTAGATATGGTTAGTTAAGATGTTTCGGCATATAATATAATGTGGAATGATTTATTTCTCCAAACATTCCTCTTAACCTAAAGGCATTTGACAGAAAATTTTAAAGTTAAAAGTAGTCCCTAGTGTTATTTGAAATACAACAAATTTTATTCTTAGACTTCGATTTGGCTTCGCATGTTTCAAGCTTAGCTTCGCTTTTTGAAACTAGCCTTCGTTCACCTTGATTATATTCCGTTCACGATAGCTTTTTACCTGGATGACAGTTCGAAAATCATATGTTTAGGTTTTGGGTTGCCAACACTTGTAAAATATCACAGTTTTGTTATAAATGTAAAGATCTTTAATTACATGTTATATATTACATTTAAAATAACTTCAATTAAAGTTTTCTCATATTATTTCATTTTTTAAAATAATTTCTTTTTATCCAACTCGAAACAATATTTTAAACATATTTAAATGTACTTATTTTTCGTTTTGGAACGTTATTGATTATGTTTAATATAGTGCACACATCAATACCTTTTAATACAGTTATCGTACTTACTTGGAAAAGAGAAAATTCTTGTAATTTTTTTTACATAAAATAAATGATTTTATGATTATTTTATCGTATTTTGAAATATTTAACTGAATAAAATATTTTCATCAACTGC
>CABFVX010006873.1:5921-35964 GCA_902151425.1 Timema shepardi
CCCAATTTTAATCACACGTGATTGAATAAAGAAACAAGTCATGAGTGTTGTAACTTATTATCCTCTTGAAACCTTATATTAACGCATTTATCTCATTTAACTAATCAAACATTGACATATCTCATATATTCATACAAATTAGCGAATTATGCCAAAATTCCACATTGCCTTGTATGTGTGTAAGAGAGAAAAATAAACACGAAAGTTGTCTTCTCTCTTACATAATGGTGTTCAGACGACAGCTCAAAAATTTTAGTCACAGATGTCCATCCAGTTATATCAATGATCTCTATATTATACTGGATGGAAATAAACATACTCATTGCAAAGGAACAAAGTGTGGTGCTAAAATTTATTGTTTGTTTAGTTGTGGAGGGACAAATTTAATGGTTTCCTTCAATATTTTTATGTGAATACAAGTCTTTGATGGATACAATGGCTGTTGTTTGAAAATAATGAAATATAATACCACTTACGCCTGAAGAAACATTTGCATTAAATGATATACAATTCAGTTTTATAGGTAATACTGTAGAAATACGAATAAAATCTTTAATGTATTTAAATATGTAGTTATCATCAATGTTGTTTACAGTCTGCCAAGAATACACTTATATTTAAAGTTGGCTATTAGCTAGTAGGTTGGTTTCAGAAACCATATTATATTGAAAGTTCGATAAATATAATGAATAAGGTATCTTAAAAAAGTGATAACATTTGTTTGAATGACAAACTTTGTGTAGTTGCCATACGTTCAAACGATCATTTATGCCGGAATCACAATCAACTTAAAGTTAACTTAATGTAACTTAACATAAATAATCTCCTTGTGTGTTTAAATAGAAGCAATCAGGATGCAGTTATAACTTAAAGTCGACTTACAGTTAACTTAACATAAGAACTGTCCTGGGAGGTATTTTACTTTAAGTGAACGTTATTTGAAGGGTATCACGTGATCTAGTCAGCCAATCATTATCCGAGTGACGTAAACAGGGCTATTTAGTAATTCATTTGTTGGTTTTAAAATCAAGGTCTACTCTTTAGCTTATGTTCTAGTGATCCAACATTGAAACAAAGTAATTAAACTAAAATAGGAAAGCTAAATTTATCAAAAATTTTAATAATAAATGTTTATTATATTGATTGAAAACTTTAAACATTCACAGATCATCACTTTACAAATAGTAAAAATCACAGATCATACTCGAGAATGCAGGTGTTTGGCTCGAGTTGTTACATTAAGTTAACTTTAAGTGAAAGTTACGTTAAGTTGATCATTATCTCATCATAAGGTTATAGGCTTTTAGAAAGAATTATTATATTACCTGTTAAAAAAAAAGGCTCATATCTTGTATATTGCTTTCAGAAACCATAATATGTGGAACGTTGGATAGCTATAATGAAACATGTTAGGTAAAAACTGTATTAAATATGTTTGAATGATCTACTTTGTGTAGAAGACTTTCAAAAGATAATTTAGGTTATAGGCTTGTAGGAAGCATGGTATCTACTAAACCCTGATTTTAGTAGGAATCCCAATCTGTAAGGCTTTATTTTGTACCAGAATACTATCATATATTAGTATTTTGGTAGGATAAACAACCATCTAGACCGGAAGTAGAAATTCCCTTCTGAAAGGTATTTTATCCTACCTAAACACTAATATAGGGTAGGATTCTAGTATGACATAAATCCTTCCAAACGAACTTCCTTCAAAAATCATATTATATATTAACCTCCATCAACTTACTTTTTTAAAAACTCACCAGTTTCAAACTTTGTTATGCTCTTCAACGCTTTTACTAACAAATTTAATTCATTTAACTAAGCACACATTGTTGTATCTCATATATTCAATCAAATTAATGAATGATGTCAAAATGTGACATTGCCTTGAATGGGTGTAAGAGAGAAAGAGATAACCGAAAATTGTCTTCTCTCTTACACAATGGTAGGCAGATGACAGCTCTAAAATTTCAGCCACAGATATCCATCCAGTTATATAAAAGAGATCAATGAGTTGTACAGAGATAAATGTGTAACTTTGGGTATAAGGACTCATAAAGATAACCAAATAAACCTTAAAATTTGAAACTTTTCAGTGGGAGTTGGAGAAATGGTGGGATGGAGGGGAATGGGTAGCTCAATATTTCCAAAACTAATAAATTTAATTAACTTTCTGTGTGGTAAAGAACTTAACTTTGTTAAGCAGATTTGGGAACCAAAACAATTAAACAATTAAATAATAATAATATTAATTTAAAATTACATCCTGGAAAATAGTGGTGTTGGACTATAATAGAAAAAAACCTTTTGAGATGAGATGAGATATAAAATAAAAAACAATTCAGATAGGTAGAGATAAATCAAACTCCAAATAGCCAAAATAATATTAGACTCTAAATGTCTCAAAGTGAGTTGGGAAAAGGGGGTTGGGGGATGGGGGAGGTTCTAAATCTACAAAACCAATAGAAACAACATCTCAATGCAATGTGATATAAGATTGGAATTTAGCAGGCCAGTAAATGCACACTACCTAATAACTATTGAATCTGAACATTTAAAATGGAACTCCAAGAAATTAAGGGGGGAGGGAAGAATTTATATAAAACACTTTTAGATGTAGTGGAAAATTGAAATTTGACTGGCAGGTAGAAGTACAACTAATAGATAATGAAATAAATCTTAAAACTATAAGTGTTTAAATGGGAGTTAAAGAAATAATGTTTAGGGGAGGGGAGGGGGTCAATTTCCAAAACTAATAGAAACAATTACTAACAGAACAATTTGTTTGATAAGCTAGCTAAGGCACTTACTAGAATGATTCTTTCAAATTCATTCATTTTTAAATAGTAAATTTAAACTATTAATTTTCTTTTGGTGTTGATTGCAACAATGCTTTCACATACATAAAAGAGTCATTGTTATCGTGCTTGTAGTTGTGCCATAAATGTACTTATTTTTGCAGCTATTTAGATTTAGTTTTGTTTATTAGGTAGTAAATGTAAACTATTTATTTTGGTGTTCATTTCAACAATGTATCCGTGTAAGTGATGCAAAGACTGCAAATATTTAAAAAATATATTTTGGTTACATCTTATAAGTAATATGTGGCTTCATCGACATACATGTTTGAAATTGTGTTTTTGGTAGCTTAGATGAGGGTTTCTCAAACTGCAATACATGAGGGGATTTCAGGTGAGGCGTAGCATCGTTTTATCTGTGAACCAAATGTTCACTTCCTTCGACTTGCTAAATTCTGATTAACTGTAAAAAATTAATATTCTGTTTGACTTGTGAGGCAATAAAATTAATTTTTATCTTTGAATACATTTGTATTAAAGTAGTTTCTCAACAAGTATGATAATTTGAATTACAAATATCGACTGGAAGTTAAAAAAGGCCTTCCTTTGTGTGTTATTTGACAGAAGCTGACAGGAACCATCTCTGGGATGGGGAAAAAAAATCATTCTTCCAAATGACAAGTACATATTTTTCATGAATAATAATTCTGTGATAAAATTTTAAAACAAACGTGATATTTTATGAATATTTTACAAAACTTTACTATTCTTAATCAAATTCTACAAAGTCCCTACCAGAAAATAAAGAAATCAATGAAATAATAAATGCCTCATTTTGTATTTTAACATAAAAAAGTTATTTTTATTCAAAGAAAGAGAGGCTTAACAATTACTTTTAATGTTCATGTAAGGCTCGAGTGCATAGAGTTTGAGAAAACCTGGTTTAGATGATTAGCTAGAAATGAGTTAATTTACCCAACTTGATGTGAGCAAAGCCGTGGCCAAATCATGTAAGTTAATATAATTGTAAAAAAATGAATGGTTGAGTTAAGTCATTTAACAAAATCAATAAACAAATATACACAGAAATATAGATAAAATATGCTTTAGCACTTTTCAAAATTCAAAATAATACAAGATTATTAACATGGAGTGGCCACATTTATATGATAATTGCTCAAAACGAGTATGGGTACAACACTTTTTATTTGTGGTACAAAATGGTTCAAGACTAATTCAAAGATTTAGCATTGAAAAAACTTCAAAATTCAAAATAAAATAAAATAGTAAAAATAAGAGTTGCTACATGTATATAGTAATTAATCAAAAAGAGTATGGGTACAAAACTTTTTATTTGTGGTACAATAAGGTGCAAAAACTAATACAAAACTTTGGCACCGCAAAGAGTTCAACATACAAAAGTAGTACTACATGTTAATGAACATGCTGATGTACCTTGGGAAGTATTTAATTGAGAGAAGACAAATATATTTTAAAATGGTAGTATATACTATTTAAATAAATATTACACACCTCACCATCTAGTAGCATCACTACAAATTGTAACAAGAATTTTCGGAGGCAACATAAACACATTTTAAATAAATGATCTAAAAATTAATTTTACAAAAAGTCATTTGGACTAAAAATTAACTTCGCAACAGTCATTTGACCTAAAGTCGCTTGGCCTAAAGTCATTTGGCCTAAAAAATAAATTGACAAAAGTCATTTGGCCTACACTTTAAGCCAAATAACAGTTACTTGTCTTACTTCCCTCTAGTATGGGAGTTAGCCACCTCCACGATGACATATTTGTATGTTAGTGTTGTCTTACCTCCCTCCGGTAGGGGAGTTAGCCACCTCCACGACATGTTTGTATGTTAGTGTTGTCTTACCTCCCTCTGGTACGGGAGTTGGCCACCTACACGTTATGATTGTATGTTAGTGTTGTTTTACCTCCGTTTGGTATGAGAGTTGGCTACCTCCATGATATGTTTGTATGTTAATGTTGTCTTACTGCCCTCTGGTATGAGAGTTGGTCACCTTCATGACATGTTTGTATGTTCGTGTTGTCTTACCTCCCTCTGGTACGGGAGTTGGCCACCTTCATGACATGTTTCTATTTTAGTGTTGTCTTACCACTGCTAGGTTTCCCTCTGGTATGGGAGTTGGCCACCTCCATGATATATTTGTATGTTAGTGTTGTCTTACCACAGCTAGGTTTCCCTCTGGTACGGGAGTTGGCCACCTTCATGACATGTTTCTATTTTAGTGTTGTCTTACCACTGCTAGGTTTCCCTCTGGTATGGGAGTTGGCCACCTCCATGATATATTTGTATGTTAGTGTTGTCTTACCACAGCTAGGTTTCCCTCTGGTACGGGAGTTGGCCACCTTCATGACATGTTTCTATTTTAGTGTTGTCTTACCACTGCTAGGTTTCCCTCTGGTATGGGAGTTGGCCACCTCCATGATATATTTGTATGTTAGTGTTGTCTTACCACAGCTAGGTTTCCCTCTGGTACGGGAGTTGGCCACCTTCATGACATGTTTCTATTTTAGTGTTGTCTTACCACTGCTAGGTTTCCCTCTGGTATGGGAGTTGGCCACCTCCATGATATATTTGTATGTTAGTGTTGTCTTACCACAGCTAGGTTTCCCTCTGGTACGGGAGTTGGCCACCTCTACACCATGTTTGTCCACGCACCAGCATATTCCTACTGACGTGTGACACTGTGTGGATCGATAGTATCCCTCATCATCACAGTCAGGGATATAAACTCCTGGAAACAAAACCATTTTTTACTCACATTTTAACATTATAAAGAAGGGGAGACTAAAATTATAGATGGAGCTATCTTACATTATATTTTATGTATTAGCTCTAACCCATAGGTTATCAGATAATATATTTAACACCGATTCTTGTCCAAACGACATGACATTTTGTTATGGTAATCTCAATAAGTTATATATCAGTTCTTCTCATTCTATTTTAAAAACTTGATTGAAACTAGATTATTTTTACATGCACAGTACACTTAAAAAAAGTCTTCGGAATCATAACTAAAAGTAACTAACTATACATACATAATCTTTATAAAAGAAATACTATAGTGTCCAAATCAAAAACCTCTCATGTTTCCAGAATATGTTTACAAAGTTTACAAATACCAGCATTTATAAAAAATACTATTTGTGTTCCACTCACATGTAATATATGTTGTTTTTTGTATTAAAAATTGTTATTCCTGTAGAACTATGTTATTAAAATATATTGAGATTTAGTTTAGTGTATTTTCTTACAAATTTATAATTAAAATAGGTAAATGGTTCAGATAGTAAGAAAAGTTGTTTACTGTCTGAATTGCTTTCATAGTTAGTGATCCTGTCAAGTACCGCCCACCCCTATCCCCCAAGCTCTACAACTGCCCAATTCCTTTCACCACTGTCACAACCCCTTGACAGCAGTGTTTGTCAATTCTTCGAGGCTAGCTTCTTATCAAGGTTAATGTGGTACCCCTAGAGTAGGGATAGAGAGGCGGGAACATTAAAGTAATCAAGTCTAGAAGAAATTAAATTTGTTGCAAAGTTTGAATAGTCTCAATAGGAAGTGAATGATAACAAATATTTTTTTCTGTGCTAAAGGCACTTCTGTCAGTTTTATCTCCTTAGGAGTTGTTTTTAAGCTTACAACAGCACAGGGCCGGATTTAGGTTTTTATACACCTTAGGCACTTTTATTATGAAATTTGTTTGGAAAGAGGTGAATGTTTATTCAATTTAAACCTTTTGACTAGGAATCATTCAATTAAAATTACTCACATTTCAACTATTTTAAATAATGAATCTCTTCAATTGACAGAATGAGCATTACTTATGTACTTCTACTTTGTGGAACAGCCTTTATATTTCAAATATACATTCAATTAAAATGCCCACACATGATAACCTGCATTTTACTGGTTGTTAGCCACTAAACAATGAAAAGAGTTAAGTGTGCATTACTTGGTTCGAACCTGCTGTGTATACATACGTATGGTGGTAGTAAATATCAAACAGATGAGCTACATTTTCATATTATGTTTTTATTAGAGTTGGGTCAGATCAACTATTTTACTAATCCAAATTTCAAATTTGAATCTCCAATTTACCTTCAAATCTCAAATTCAAATCTTAAAAAAAAAATTATGAACACAAGAGCAAATATAAATTTAATAGAACAATATAAAATAATAACTAAATGTAAACACTATTTTTTATAATCCATATAAGGTATTCAGTTAAATGTTAAATTACTGGTCTGGGGCCTGGTTGTTAAGTTAATCTTTTATTATAATTGATTCTGAACCACCACTAAGCAGTATTAGAGCTCTAAAATCAATTTCACTTGGCAGATTTAAAAAACAACAACAATTTTATCCAAGTTTTAAATCATTTGTAACAATTGTACAATGCAACCAATCTATTTTAAAACAAAATAAGCTGACAAAGATGATGGTTATTGAATAAATTACTGAGCCAAACTTACACATTTCTTTTAAGATAAGTTTCAAGATTTTAAATTTCTACTGCGGAACTCATGAGTTTCTAATAGATAATAGATAATAGGGTTGTCAGAGTCCTACAAAATCTTTGTTGAAAATAATAAAAATACTACTTATAGTTAAATATTTTCAGGTTTTAGAAACATTTTTTGAAAATAGAAAAGGCAAATGCTTGTTCTCTTGGTAGATCTACCCTCAATTCCATTTCTCAGCGTAAACAATCAGCCGACTACTTGAGAGACCACATTATTTTAAAGAGTTTTGAGGCGAAGGACGGGATTTAATAAACCTGTTGACTTGTAGCCAGCCAACTTTGAGATTAAAAGAGAGAAAGCACCGGTACCCTAATCTCATATTGGTTGGTGTGGTAACACTGCCAAGCACCCAAGTAGCGGGTTATTTTTCTATTTCTTCAATGTGACCTTGACTGTATAATGTAGTAGTTGGAATTACATTTATTTAATTAATTGTCAGTAGAGGGAAGAAGAGAATTCTGGGAGCTCAAGGAGGAGGCAGATCGCAGGGCACATTGGCAGCCTTTGTTCAGTGACTAAAGGAATGACCCTGAACCTGTCTTAAGACAAAACACCTAATAAAATTACATTACAATTTAAAAAACAAAAACAAAAAAAAACTCATTGTTGGGGCATGAAGTACCCCATATGCCTGCTCAAGTAATAAAAGTTTTACTATTTATTAGATTGACTTTTGAACAAATTATTTCATCCTTAGTCTATTACAACCTATCATTTGCATTTTTTTTTTTTCGCATCGCATATTGAAGCAAGAGCCCTGGGTTTGATTCCCAATGGGGCTATAAAGTTACAGTCGAAGCTAAAATTAGTTTTTTTTCTTAGTATTAAGTTAGTTTGTAAGTGATTTGCTAATACAACAAATTGGTTTTAAAATGTGCACAATAATAATAATGATAATAATAATAATAATAAAGTATAACATCAGTTATCCAAAATAAAGGTGAAGCAACCCTATTTTAAAAATTTGGACAAAGGGTAGGTAAAGTGTCAGGATAAAAAATAATTTAATCATTATGGAAGGATTTAACATACAAACAAAAAAAATGCAAAAAAGTATATACCAGTTATTTAATATATTTTTCAAGAACAAACATTAATTAAACAAGAATAGAGATTTGAACATTTAAATAAAATAATGTAAACGCACAGCCTAAATTGGAAGGCGTGTTTGTGTAATATAGTCTGTCATGAGTTGCAAATGACAAAACGAGTGATGCAGGTTGTTTTGATAAGCCTATAAACAAATAGAATATTGGAGCTGACTACAAAAACATTGTCAGCATTCCTTATTCGGAAACTAGGCCAGGGGCTAGGATACAATGTAGGGGATTCAGCAATCATGGCCGACTAAACAACACCAAAGTCTAGGGGTCACTCTGTCCGATTCGGGACTACATGGCCTAGGTTGCCGGTTTATGAGTGCTTGTTTTGAGAGCTACTGGGTACCGGGGTTCAAGAACTGTGTAGGGATCACCTAGGAGTCAGACAGGCCATTGGGTATTCCTAGCAACACCTCGTCTTGTCACATGCATCCGAGTATTATTTAAGTTCTTTCATTCTTATATCACTATCAACATCACATTTGTAATAAACATAGTAGTACTAATAAACCTCTTTAAAACCTAAGTCTAACATCAATCACAATCTTATACAAATATACAGTATCACCTCCCCTTTAACCTTGGCCATAGTACATCTTGTCAAATCTCAGGCCCACATTTATAAGTAAAAAAAAGAGTGTGGTGACATTTTGTTTTGTTGGAAGTTGGATTTAAGTGGGATTTAGGTGTTTTTTATAGTAACATCAAAAACAATACTATTATTACAAGAACTGTTTCGGGAGTGAAAGGGTGTGTAAAGCAACCACATCATGCAACGAGTGGTACGTGTCAGAGGAACGAGGATGCTGTACCAGGGCTCAGTTGAAAGGGGGTACAATCCATCAGCATTGCATCATTAATTGCAGAAAGAAGCTGTGAAGAATGCAGTTAGGAATTCTTAGACACCATCACCATGGCTTTAGTTGAAGTTATGGGGATTGAAGGTTGACCTACAAACCGCTATTAACAAACTAGCAGGGGAAGTGGATAGAGTTAAGGCAGAGAATGTTAGGCTAGAAGCAGCTCAGAAGAATGAGTGTAGAAATGAACCAATACCAGCAGTTAGGAATTTTACATTGTTGCTCACTATTCAGTGTTCCATGGGAAAGTAGACAAGACAAAATCATCTTGGTGTTTTTTGATAAGATAGGTCAAGCATCAATAATATCTGGAGGGTCAGATGTAGAAAGGGAAGAAAATAGTAGCAGAAGAAACTTCACCATAGAGTAAGCATTGTCGCAAATATGGAAAGTAACAATAGTAAAGGATGAATAAACCAGGAAATAATGTTAGTGTGTATTTTTTAAGGGGAAAATATCCTATCCTAGTCGCACAAGTTTCGGAAATGTGGCAAAAGTGTGTAGCGTCCATGAAGTTATCAAAACCAAGATTTGAGATTTCTGGTTTATCAGGTCACAAAATGCATAACTTGGGAGAAGTTATGGTTGATTAGAGGTAGGTAAGAAAGCCTACAGGGTCACATTTCAGGTGGTGAAACATCAGACAGATGTAAGTTATGATTGCATATTAGGCCTAGACTTCCTGACTAAAAACTCAGCAATAAAAGATTTATCTAAAGAATACAAGAAGGACAAGCATAGCTATAAAGGGAATGAATAACCCTGTCTATGCTATGAAGGCTGTTTGAGTCTAGACATTCTTAACTGTTGCTGAGTGTCTGTGCCCAGGCGCAAGGAAAGTTGTAAGGATCGTGGTGAAAGTGCCGGAGAAACTTAGAGGTTATGAGTAGCTGGGGGATGGTTAGGAAAGCCTGTCTGGTTGCATTCCAAAATGGGAAATGCTGGACCTATTCAAGTAGTGTGCAGTGCAGACACATAATTTCCCAGAATAGCCGGAAGTTAAGAATGGCCTAGGGAGTAAAGGGGTTGAGATACCCAGGAACCACGAAATAGCTGAGTTGCATTTGATAAAGGAAAGAGAGACAATATAAAATGACTGGAAGACAACCTTGTATGGGAACATGCGGAGAACAAATTGAAGACTTGCAGTTCCAGGGGAAGCCACAAGAAGCGTCGTAAGAACTACAAGGATAAAAAAAATGCCATTTGTGTGTCAAGAGAACCGCTAGGGAAGCTCTTATTTTCGGTGGAAAATAGGAACATCATATCGCTCACTACACTAAAGGAAGAAAATTTGGCAATTTTAGGAGAGGAGCAAGATATTGTTTGGAACAAAGTATAAAATCACATACGACTAGAATAAAACCTATGATTCAACTTGAAAGTACCAAGCTCATGACATAAATAGCTGACTGAGTATGTGTGAGGAAAAAAGTCAGAGTCACGCGAATCCATCTGAAATGTCAAGGATGAAAACGTGCCACCACAGGTTTTCATAAAGTTTACTCTGAAGTATGAACATCAAACATTACCGGATTGAAAAAGTAGTTTATTAACCGAGGTATTAAAATGAACTAAACACTAAATAGATAACAGGCAAGAACATACTTTAAACAGAACTACCAACTTATGCATAAAAATGTACCAGTATTAATAATACATAAATGTTAAATTGCTATACCAACACTTCGCCTCAATTTAACATGCTTTAAATGTGCACTGATAGGAGGCAAATGTGTTAAACATGGATGAATCCTAATAGAGGGTTCAAGAAACAAGGGTGTGAAAGGAGGTAAATGTTGGGAACATGGAGGAATACATAATCTATAATGCATTCAATCCCAGCCACTTACATAGTTGTTTAAACTTAGTAATATTTAAGCTTTTGGTTAAAATGTCAGCAATTTGAAATTCACTTTGAACATATTCAATCTTTAGAACTTTATTACGCACTAACTCCCGTACAAAATTATATTTCACATCCTTATGTTTCAATCTTTTGTGTTCCCACTTCTCAAGACACTTGATGGCAGGCTGGTTGTCCTCATATACGATGGGCACTTTGGGGTTGATTCCCAGCTCCAGTAGTAGACTGCGTAGCCACAGGACATCAGTACAGGCATTGGCAAGTGAAATGAATTCTGCCTCACAGGTACTCAAGGCAATAGTGGGCTGCTTTCTAGTTGTCCAAGATACAGTTGAACCAAAAACTTTCAGAAGAAATCCAGATGTTGACTTACGACTGGAATCGTTGGCCCAATCTGCATCAGCATATGCGATTAGGGGTGTCCCTTCCTCTTTAGGAAAGTGCAGAGCTAGGTGTGAAGTTCCTTGTAAATAGCGAAGAATGCGCTTGAGTGACTCCCAATGAGTGTTAGTTGCACAGCTTTGAAATCTGCTGAAATAATTGACAGAAAAACTCAGGTCAGGTCTGGTGCATAACATTAAGTGCATCAAACTGCCTATGAGCTCTCTGTATGGCTTTATGCCAATTATAGAGGTTGATCCTCCATCTTCAATAGGGGGTTTTGTCTCCATTGGTGTTTTAGCTATTTTGCAGTTTTCCATGTTAAATTTGCATAAAAGTCTTTTGATATAAGATGGTTGACTAAGATATATACCATCGTTTCTTTTTTCAATTTTTATTCCGAGGAAAAAGTGTAAGTTACCCAGATCTTTCATGTCAAATTTAGCTTGAAGTGCAGCTTTGATCTTCTCAAGAGGTTGTATATGAGTACTGCTGATGATCAAATCGTCAACAAAAATCAGTATGTAGATCTTGGTATCACCGACAACATGTAGGTACAGACATGGATCATTCTGCACTGGTTGAAAACCAAGTGATCTAAGAAAAGTGTCAAGGCACTTGTTCCACACGTTGGGTGCCTGCTTGAGGCAAATTGTCAAGAAAGCTTTCTGCATTCATAGCAAATGCTACATAATCTTGCAAATAGCTTGGTTTCATGCGTGGGCGTGAGCTACGACGAAGTTCACCTTCATCTGATAGTGGAGGCGTCTCTTTGTCCAACTCTTCATGACTCGCTTCGCCTGAAGGTAGGCTTCCTTCTGATGGAATTGTAACTGTTTCACAAAGTAGTGGTGCTCTCACTGCTGGGGATGTCGTCATATCTTCTCCACTCCAAGTGGCATTTTCATCAAAAAACACATCATATGCCAAAACAATCTTTCTCGTGATAGGGTTCCACATCCTATAACCATTGGGGCAATAGCCGACCATAATGCACTTTTGGGTACGATTGTTCAGTTTCCCTTTAAGTAGCTCATTAGGAATGCGCACATAGCCAACACAGCCAAAAACACGCAATTTTGACAAGTTTGGACGTTGACTATACCAGACCTCAGCAGGAGTTTTACAATCCAAGGCTACTGTTGGGCTTCTATTAACAATATATACTGCTGTCATCACAGCTTCTGACCAGAGATCTTTCGAAACATTTGCGCTTAATAACATGCACCGCACACGCTCCATTAGTGTTCTATTCATGCGTTCACTTACTCCGTTTTGAGAGGGTGTATATCTGATAGTATATTCAAACTGTATACCTTTGAATTCAAAGTATTTTCTCATCTCTGAAGATAAGTATTCTCCACCTCGATCACACCTGAAGCGGCTTATCCTTTCATTAAAGTGAACAGTTGCTAGAGCTTCATACTTCTTAAAACACTCGAAGACCTCTGACTTCTCTTTGATCGTGTACACATAGGTAAAGTGACTGTAATCGTCAATTAGGGTAAGTATATATCTCTTACCGTCATATGATGTAGGACTGATTGGACCCATGACATCACTGTGGACAAGCTGCAAGGGGCGCTTAGCCCTTGAACGAGTTTTTACATGGGGCAATTTAGTCATTTTACCTTGGATACAGTGCTCACATGGAGATTTCGGCATTATAAGTTTTTGTTTACTCACACCATTCATGCCATCAACCATTTCACTAAGAGACTTCAAACTGGTATTGCCAATATGCGCCAGTCGTTTATGCCATAGATTTGTACAATCTACCTCAGCAATATTGGCACAGGTATTTTGAACAGAAAATGTCACTAAATACATTTTGGCAGACTCGGATGCAACTGCTACAAGTTTATCATGCTTGAAAATTGTTGCTACACCTTCTTCAAAAATTACCTTGCATCCATTGGAATCCAGTCGTCTGACTGATAAGAGGTTATGTTGTAGACCAGGCACGATAAGAATATTTCTCATCTTGATCACATTGATTTTTCCATCTATCTCAAAAGACGCACAGAGATCACCTACTTCTGTCGCTTTTAAATTTTCACCTGATTTTGCGAGCTTGATATTTGCAGGACTTGGGAGATTATGAATATTAGTCAGAAGATGACGATAAGTAGCACAGATCATGTGTTCTGAAGCTCCTGAGTCAAGATACCAGGATGTAAACAAAACAGAATCCACTTCCAAGGACGTATTGGCTGCTAAACTGAACTCTGCTTTCTCAACTTCGGCGACTTGGGCTTTCCTTTCATTTTCACTCTGTTTCTTCTTAAGTTTACGGCATTCTGAGATCATATGTCCAAACTTTTTACAAAATTTACACTGAAGTTGACTTCGCTGAGTGTTTTGATTAGGCCTAGTTTGTTGATAAAAATATTGAGACTGTTTCTTATGGCCTTGTGTAACTTTACGATTTGCTTGGGTCATAAAGGAATGTGAGGTTATGACTTCTGCTGTTATACCCTCCGATAATCGTTTCTGTTCCTCATCTAATAACCTATTCTTTACAAAGCTCAATGTCAATTTTTCTGCCAGAGTCTCAAGAGCAGTAACAACTACATTGTATTCGTTCGGCATAGTAATTAAAAGATGGCAGACAATATCTAATTCCCCTAATGTAGCACCCGTTGACCGTAATTCACGAATCAATTTATCAAATCTATTAAAGTGTACCTCCAGAGTTTCACTTGATGGATCAAACTTCATCAATAAAAGACTTTTACGTAAAAGTAACTGGTTAGCTATGCCTTTTCTTGCGTAGGTATTCATAAGGGAAAGCCATATCTCAAATGCAGATTCTTTATCCTTGGCACATTCTAGAACGTTGTCTGAAAGTTTCTGAACTAATTGAGACTTGCATTTTCGATCTTTTTTCTTCCACTCCGCCAGTTCTTTTGTCTTCTTATTCGATATTTCAGAACTATCAGCTTCATTGAAAATTACTTTCGTTCGGTAATCACTTTGAACTACTTCCAGCAAATTGAGTTCATCAAGCAGTGTTTCCATTCTAAACTTCCAATTATTAAAGTTTGAACCATCAAATAATGGAACACGATACTTTTCTTCATCTGTCATGGTGGCTATCAAGGCTTCTAGGCTAAATCTTCTAGAGGTTATTATTAATGTTGATTCTCGATGCACACAGACAATAAATGTTCATTAATTTTAAAGGACTCTGGGCCCATAACCTGAAAACGTGCCACCACAGGTTTTCATAAAGTTTACTCTGAAGTATGAACATCAAACATTACCGGATTGAAAAAGTAGTTTATTAACCGAGGTATTAAAATGAACTAAACACTAAATACATAACAGGCAAGAACATACTTTAAACAGAACTACCAACTTATGCATAAAAATGTACCATAATATATAAATGTTAAATTGCTATACCAACAAAGGAGGGTTCACATTTTGACCGGACTGAAGGAGAAGAAGAATGGACTAAACTACAAGAATGAAACTGCAAGGACAAGCTACAAAGACTAATTGCACAAACAACCTCATGGGAAAACCAAATAAACTACATACCATGTCGGGGATTGGGTCTATTTGACGAAGACAACTTTGAGGAAGAACCAGGTTAGGAAATTCTTGACAAAGTTCACAGGTCCTTATCAAATCTCGGAGGTCCTGAGTGAAGTTACCGTGAGAATCCAGATTCCTTATCGCACAATAGTAGTTAATGTAGGGAGGCTGAAACTTTTTGTGTTTAGGAATCCTAGCCCAGTTCTGTCCACAGATATGGAAGGACGACCATGAGAAAGACCAAGGAAGACGCTTATCACAGCCTCATCAACAGATGGTGAAATAGTGCAGTGAGTGTAAGCTGTCTTTTTTTCTCTGAGAGAGAAAGAGAGAGAGGGAGAGAAGTGCTGATTCAGTGATATAGCTTTGGAATGTGCTAGCCTCTGAAGGTTGAGAGACAAAGACAAAAACAAAAATAAATTGAGGGTAATATTTTCATTGTCATTGCTGTTATTAAAAAAAGTTACTTGTGTTTGATATCTTGTACTTTTGTTTAATTATCTTGTTGTTGTTGATGATGATGATGATGATGATGATGAAACAAATTAGCTATGTTTTTGGGGTGTAATTTTAGTACTCCTGACTGAAAAAACGAGAGTTCTAACAGAACAAAAAACAGTTATTATTCAAACCTCAGATTCAGGGATAGCATTCGAATACAAAAGGGAGATAGTTTGCAATTAATTGTTAATGTACCATTATTAACCAGGGAAGTAATTTTTGAACAATATAAAATACATACTATTCCAGTAGCTTGGAACAAGATGGGAACTTATATAGAATTTGATCTAGATGAGGTGTTCTAATCTATAAAAATAGGAAGTATTTCAGATCACTTGATCAGAGTTATTTTTTAAAGTGTAAAAGAGAGAATTTGGTTATTTGTCCCTGATAATTTAATGTTGTTGGATAGCAATATAACAAATTGTATTTTCATTTGTTTGTGTCTAAAGTTAATACTAGATCATGTAAAAGAAAAATAAGTGACTTATAGGCCTGTTTTCAAAAGAATAGCAGCATGATGGTTATATGATGTACCAGAAGATACTGAGGTCACCTTTGTTTGTAAAGAAAGTGTAAGTTCAACTCCTTCAATAACCAAAACTTTAACTAGTACAGGGAGGATTGTAAATGCCT
Source organism: Timema shepardi (assembly GCA_902151425.1). Taxonomy (NCBI): domain Eukaryota; kingdom Metazoa; phylum Arthropoda; class Insecta; order Phasmatodea; family Timematidae; genus Timema; species Timema shepardi. The sequence continues at coordinate 22,193 of CABFVX010006873.1, forward strand.
CAGATTGTTACTTGATAGGAAAGCATTTTAAGTTTCTTGACATTGATCAGGGCAGGTTAAAGGTTAATAGCCAGTGCAACGCTATGCAATTCCCAGCGTTAAGGAATGTGGTTTGGAGTGAGGGTAGTAATTTTTCTTATTTGGATTATTTCACATATTTACATGAGGAATTGGACAATTATGTAATTCATAGCAATTCCACAGAAGACATTGATATGTTGATTAGCCAAGCTAAAACCCAAGTTGCAGAAAGACACATTAACAATTTACTTGTTTTGAGTTATGTTATTCTGAGTGTGGTAATTTTGTGTGTTATTATAGCTTCATTTAATGTGTTCAAGAAAGTAAACAAGCAATACCAGGGCCAGAAAGCTGATTCAGATAGTTTGTCTAGTGTCAGCGTGACATTGCCAATCAGTTTAGCTGACACTATGACAAGTGTTGAGTCATAAGGTTTAAGAATTACAAAGTTTAAATAAACAAGAAGAAATTTTTTTTTTTTCCAAACAGTGGGGAGGGAGTTAAGAGATTCAAAAACGTGTTTGACTCTCTTAAAAGAGACCCCAGGTAATGTAACCACATGATCTAAATCGGGAGGCATGTTTGTGTAATATTGTATATTATAAGTTGTGAATGACAAAACGAGTGATGCAGGTTGTTGTGATTATCCTGTAAACAAATAGAATATTGGAGCTGACTACAAGAACATTGTCAGCATTCCTTAGTTGGAAACTAGGCCAGAGGCCAGGATAAAATGTAGGGGATTCAGTCATCATGGCTGACTAAACAACACCAAAGTCTAGGGGTCACTCTGTCCGATTCGGGACTACATGGCCTAGGTTGCCGGTTCATTAGTACTTGTTTAGGGGCTATTGCTTTGGGAACTGTGTAAGGCTCACATAGGAGTCAGAGATACCATTGGGTATTCCTAGCAACACCTCGTCTTGTCACATGCTTCCAAGTATTCTTTAAGTTCTTTCATTCTTATATCACTATCAACATCACATTTGTAATAAACATAGTAGTACTAATAAACCTTTTTAAAACCTAAGTCTAGCATCAATCACGAACACACACAAGTATACAGTATCATCTCCCCTTTAACCTTGGCCATAGCACATCTTGACAGATCTCAGGCCCACATTTATAAGGAACAAAAGGCGGAGGTAACAATAAACAAGAAAATGATTCAACAACTCTAAGAAGTATTCAAGACCCCCCACGTCTCGTAACTTGTTAAAGGAGGCTTCAACATAAATTTGAATATAATATAACCAATCACTCAAACTATTTAGTATATAATAATTAGATTATTTAAAGTTTAAATTATTTAATAATACATAAACTATCAAATATCCCTACAAGCAAAAACCATTAGATATTAAATGTAAGTACTAACTATCAGACATCTTTTTATCCATGGCCATGAATTGACAATAATAAGCTATTATAAACAATAATCTCATAGAAATCACAATTAACAGCCATCTATAATAGTTCTGAATAATATGATTACTCCATTAAAAGAGCACGCTCTCAAGAGATTTATTGCACTCATATAATGTGAGGAAAAAATGCACAAAATTAATGATCGCATCAATATTTCACATTCTCGCATAAATCAAAAGTCAATTCCTTAAGCAGAGTAAGAAAAACCTCATAGGAGTTTAAAAAAATTACAAAAGGTATTTAATACATATAGATTAAGCAGTAAAAAAACAATATAAGGGCAAGGCCTTCACTCTCAACAGAAAATTGTAGGCCTCTAAAAGTTCACAACAAAACATATATCTAATTATCTGAGTACATCAGTCCCCTTCTTCAGCAGAAGAGAGTAAAACACAGACTGGACTAGGGCAGCATGGCTAGAGGTAAATCATGGTCACTTAGATACTGTCAGGTTGTCTGTTTATTGCCCTTCTATCCTCTTTTCATTGTTTAATTTAATATAGCCGTTTATCACAATTTTTCCTTTATATATAAAGTATAAATATTTACAAATGACCAAGTAGCCCTGACATATTAAAATTGGCAATACCTATTCAATAAAGCGAACATTACCATACAACAAGTATGTACAAAAGCCTTCAAATAGTTAGAAAGATTATCTGTTTATTTTTAAATGCAAAGATAGTAAGTTAACATTCACTATTCAAATATCCCAGAATTAATCCTTTGGATTTGTTAAGGTGATTTATGACTAGTAAAATCTAAGTTCTGTATGGGTATTCTCACCGCTTCCCAAAATCTAGAAAGTTTCAAATAATAATTTACAATTATGCACACAGTGATATTAATAAATAAGGTTGAAACTGAATTTTGACAAAACAAAATATTTAAGTCCAAAATGTATAATTTTGCTTATATTTTAATATTTTCCTGCTATCAAGTTCGCACTTCCAATGTGTAGTGTCTTGCTAAAAGTATTTTTTTAATTGCCACACCTGTTGTATTTATACTATATTGGCCCCAAAGAAGGAAAGGCAGGAAATTAAAGAAAGGGAGGAATAACGTGGTAAGGGGAGGTATGGCTAGTACTCTCCATGGTGTTCAATGTGGCCGAACATGAAGTGCCTTTTCAACATCCGGACAAAAGTAATAAATATTTTCTGTGCAGGCAAATTGTGTCATACTGTCTATAAGCCTATAAAATTTTCCATAAAGCTAGCAAACAATGGTTTGGTTCGCGTTGATACTGAGGTGCGGCCACGTCATTGGGTGTTGGAATTTCAACAAGGCAGGTCGGGTGGCAATGGAGTGTTGGTATAAGTTGGTCAATGCAAGGGTGTTGTTAATGGGGCATTTTAAAAGAGTTGGTGAATTACCCTTATTTACTGTGGCTCATTTTTTTAGACAATTCTTGCTGTTAGTTCTCCCAGTGTATTGTATCACTACAAAGGAGGCATACTCAATTTTAGATAGCCAAAATTTTGGATAGTATGTAAGTTCGAGTTGAGTTGGAAAAATAAACATTTATTCAGAAAAATGTTTTATGAAACTAAAAAAAATATCAAACATGTATGCAATATGTAATAAATAAATCGGAGTGAAATAAATTCAACATTGTTTTCCCAAATTACTATATAAATTAAAATGATTTGAATTTACTGCAATAAGAATTTCAATAATAAGACAATTTTTCATTTATTCCATAAATATACATAAACAATATCAACTCGACTAAACAACTAAAGGTGTTTCAACCAACCGAAATTCTACAGTAATAAAAACAATACTCATTTTGGATGATTCCACCATAAAATTAGTTAAACCATTATTCCAGGATTTTTCAGATGAGGACTGAGGTCGTAGTTCTTGATTTAAAAAAAAATCTTTTTTACTTTTTTCTCTATTATGTTTGCATTTTATGTGTATTTCCATTGTATTTGTCTTAGTACCAATTAGCACAATAAAAAAGCCTAAGAAATTGGTTTTATACAGTATGAAATTTTATCCATATTAAAACAATATCATGTAAAAAATTATGGCATTTTATATTTACTAACATAGTCCAACAACTTACCTAAGTCGGTAGCATGTCTACCTACTGAGATAATCGTCCCGGGTTCGATTACCGGCATGTCAGAAAAATCTATAATTGATAAAAATATGTGTTTACCCTTTCACATTGATCAATAATGGCTGAGGACTGTATGTTGTGCCTGTCCTAGTCTTAAGTTAAAGTATATCCACAAGTTCTTTAGTGGTGCCTTACAGCCAGCAGAAGTAAGCAGAAGCTGGCAATGATACAAACATTGATTGAAAGTTACTGTTGTCAACATATTTGTAAATCATTATTATTTGCTAAGTATTTATGAAGAATTATATATTCCATGATTAAATTAAAGAAAAAGTAGTTTAATAAATCCATTTTGGATTTTGTTTTAATTGTTTTGGCAGCTACAGGTTAAATAGTGCATGAAATTATATATTTAATGGTATTATATTCAGTTATTTATATTATCATTACTGGCCCCACATATCTTTAGCATAAATAAATAGTGTGTGGTAATAAGAAGAAAAAGACATAAGAAATGTGTGTGTAGTAATATAAAGTTTATATTTTCTAAACACGATTATTAATACCAGTCGAGGATCACTTACATCATAAACTCTCAGTACTGTTCCATTTCAGTGCACCATATTTGTATTTAAAAGTAAGGCCACTTTTAAAAGAAAAATAACTGCCAAACGGTTATTCTTATAAGCAGAATCTAACAATTCTAAATAGACATAACAATGAATTAACATATAATAATAATAATATTTAGCACTGCGTCTTACTACCCATTTGGGTTATACGCTTTAAGTATGAACTACGCTAATGGATTAGGAATTGGGAAGGTTGAATTAGAGGAAGTGAACCCACATTTGCGTGGAGGGAGAGTGGAAAACCATTTAAGGAAAAACCACCCCCAGTTCACCCGACCGAGATTCAAACCTTGTTCTCCCCGTCCTCAGCAGTCGAGCTTAACATGACTAGCACGTTAGCCAACTACACCCACCGAGGCGGGTAATTAACATATAAAACATAATAAAACCTCATGCATAGGTCTACTAGTTGACTACCACAAAAAGAATTATTGGTTGCCTTTTTTTTTTAAAGTCTATCTAAGTTAATGTTAATAGTTTTATTAATTATTTTATAATAGGCTTACAGTGTCTTTTGTGATTATTTATTTGGCTACTTAGTAAACCATGTGTTCTTTTGTGATGATTAGTTCAGTGTGTGATCATGTAATCCTTGGAAAAAAAAAGGTTTTTAAGTGATATTTAAATATTTATTTTCCAATATAATATTGAATCGTATGATTAAAAAATAGAAAATGTTTCTCAGTGATTAATATATGTTTTTCGATAATTCAAGCCTATGTATCAAGAAGAGAAAAAATCTATTTTAACCCCAAGATTGTGTTGTGCTTATCACTATGCTATGCTCAAGTTTTGGTATTTTATTTTATTAAAAGAAACTCTGAAACTGAAGTGTACTAAAGAAATTAACGAGTCTTTTCAGTGTTCAATAAATTAAAACTAGGCTAAGACTTCAAGTGATAAGTTAATGTAGTTTTATAAGAGACCTAGCTCTTGCAACTCCCCATTGGATAACACTTAATAAAGGTACCAGCCGGTTCATAACAAATATTAAAAGTGACAGCTGTTAAACATGTTTTTGCAGATCACATGGTTTGCTAGCTTTCAGGTAGGTACCACCAAAAAAGTCCTGGAGCCTGGGGTTGGAAGGGGTTGGGGGAGTGCTCCCCTCGCCACCCCCACCCATCCGCCCACCCCCCAATGTTGGTTAAAAGCTTGAAAGTTGGGAATTTTGTGAGATTTGAAATCTGGAGTTGGGAAATTCTAGGCTTATTCTGTATCCCATTACTTTCTATTATGAAAGTCCTTAACCACAGACTTGTGCAGACAAATTTGAAATTTCTCAACTGTTGATCCCTACTCTACAAAAAAAAATTCTATCTTCAAAAATCATCAAACATTGAAAGGATATTCATTTTGTAGTAAATTGTAGAAAGCTTAGTTAATCAAGTAGTCTAGTAGCGCCGTTGTCAGTAGGCAGAGACAACACCCAGCCAGTGTATGTCGAATTCAGTATGGAAACGAATCATAATGGAACATGAGCCGCCCAAGAGCAAAATTTCACAGTCATTTATGCTTGAAGTGGCAGTATTGTCTGACAATGCTTTTTTATGGTTTATTGTTTTTAGTTGTGACTTTTGTGACTGCTAGACTGTCGTAGTTTTATAATTAAAATTATCATATTATTATGTTGTACAACCAATGCCTTAATTAAGGCTTTATTAAATTTTGAAGGTATATATGCAGTGAATGTTATGCAACATTTTATTATTTTATTATCGAAAGCTCTGACTGATGAAATAAGGACATTGAGGTTAGTGTTAATGTTTGACTTTTGAAATACAGAATAATATTTCTAGCAAGTATCCATAGTGGTTTGAATTGAACTGATGTATCTTATTTCATTCTTTATTAATATAGGCTTTCATGAAAGCAATTTAAATAGGCTCAAAGCAACAATGAAGGAAGAGGAGTAATAGGGCTGTGTTACATTGTTACAACTCTTATAAATTTTTCATTTGATTGAGTAGATCATATTAAACAAAAAATAAGCTTTTTTTACCTTTTAACATTTTCATATTTGGGATATATTTTTAAATTCGTTATTTAGTGTTTGATTTGCATGAAATTTCTTATAACCATGCTGTTTAGAGTGCTTATTTCTAATTTGCCATTATGTTGTATAATAAAATGTCAGGGAAAGCTCCTTCACTCTCACGTGCTAAATTACAATATGTTTTGAATAGTTTATTCACATTTTAGGGCAAATTCCATGAGGTTATGAAGCAGGATATTGGTAAGCAGGTATCAATACTAATGTAAAAATATCTATTAACTTCAACCCACCTCTGTGGTGTAGTTGGCTAACGCGCTTATCGTGTTGAGCTCGACTGCTGAGGACGGGGAGATCGAGGTTTGAATCTCGGTCGGGTGAACTGGGGGTGGTTTTTCCTAAATGGTTTTCCACTCTACCTCCACGCAAATGCGGGTTCACTTCCTCTATTTAAACCTCCCCAATTCCTAATTCATTAGAGTAATTAGTACTTAAAGCATATAACCCGAATGGGTAGTAAGACGCGGTGCTAAATATTATTATTATTAACTTCAATTTTTTATTGCTTTATTTTACAGTTGAAAATGTTTTTAAATAAACATGGCCAAATTGCTAATTTTTTGATAAAGTGACGAGCAAGTTATAAAGCTCAGGGAGCTTACTAGTTAAATATTTCTTCCAAGTTTGTAGTAATAAAGCAGCAGTTTCTAACCTAGGGGTTACACCGTGTTTTGTGTGGGGTCACAATATAGCGGTTTTAGCTTTATATTTACTTTTTCAGGGATTTTAATGATTATAGTAAGATGCCTAACTTTAATAGCAATGTAAGTATTTGAAGTACTAAAAACGACCTAAATACCACTTATGTTCCTTTTGGCTATTTCATTCCAATAACTTCTTGGTGACATGGTTTACTGTGGCAGCATTTTAATGCTGCTAGCATAATATAAAATCATCCCCTAACCCCGGGGTTTTTGATTCTCTTTTACTACATATTAGCCGCATGTAATCATTATTATAAGCAATTATAATAATTAAAGCCAGCATTAGTGGACATGTGGGTTTAATGTCACGCTCTTTTGGTTTGGTTTGGTATAGTTTGTTAGTGAAGGTAAATTAAGGATTTTAATTACGACCAGGGGCAGTTTATCCTAATATCCCTCCAAGCAAATAAGGGTATATTTCCTCTAAATTTTACCTATCTCACTGGTGTAGTTGACTGTAGATATTCCAGAATGGTAGTAATACACAGTGAAAAGTCTTAAATACTAGGATTTGAACACTTTTAAGTTATCAAAGGGTCCAATGGCCGTAGAGAGAAAAGTTGTAGTCATAAACTACAAAATGTTGGAAACCGATGTAATAAAGTCAATTATATTTTTTAATCCAAAATACACGATTTAAACAATATCTCCAAATCTATATAAATATATTTAATCTCAAATGGGTATTTAGCTCAGATGCAGGTAAACTGAAAAAGCCTTGGAGCATTAAAAATCCATTATGAACAAATAAATAAATAAATTTAAAAATACAGTTGCCTAAAAGCTCGGCTCAAGGTTTGATTATCTTTTTTTTTTTAATTCTGGGAGCCTACTGCCCCCACCCCTCGGCCCCAACATTTACCTTGGGAATTTTTATAATTTCGAAATGCTTAGTGTTGAGAAAAACACTGCCCCCTACCCTCCCCCCGCNTAATTCTGGGAGCCTACTGCCCCCACCCCTCGGCCCCAACATTTACCTTGGGAATTTTTATAATTTCGAAATGCTTAGTGTTGAGAAAAACACTGCCCCCTACCCTCCCCCCGCCAATATATTTTACGCAACGCCCCTGCCTGGAGCTACTATAATAAGGCATATGAAGCTACAACTGGCCTAGCCAGTAGGTAGTGGAAAACATATGGCTTAAATAAAAAATTGACCCAGGCCATAGGCTGGAAACAGTAATGGATGTAAAAATATGTATTTGGAATAGATCACTTGGCTAAATCTTGGTTAAAATTAGTAGAAATAGCCAGCAAACTTACCTTAGTGATACTGGAGTAGAAATTGTTTAGATAGATCTCAAACAATTTCTACTCCAGTATCATTAAGATAAGTGTGCTGGCTATCCCTCCTAATTCTAACACAATAATATAGATTATCTATCATTTATTTTCATTATATCTGGTGGAATGTGTTTAAATTGACTCTAATCAAAACAAAACATACAAGGGTTTAAAGTATGTAACCATTTGATGATGTAAACATACAAAACGTTTAAAATGAATTTCATATTTAAAACAATAAAATGTATATTTGTTTTAATGTCATATTGTTTTTACGATATTCATTATGCCCAAAAAATATCCCCAAAGTTGTTTAAAAATGATGTCCACCAAATGATTTTAACTATTTGACAAACAATTCAAATTAATCGTTTCACGTATTTATCATATCAACATATTGTTATTGATTAACTAAGCTCACTTGAAAGTACTCAAAACAGTCATGTAACACACCTAGTTGTTCTGGACTTATCCTCCTCTTGACAGCTGCACAAGGCCGATCTGTCTTCTCAAAGCAGTGGCACCACTCTCGAGGAGAGACAAAGATGTCTCTGTCTGTGTCGCAAGCGTCCAAGAAAGGTTTGATACACTTCTCGCTCTGGTCATGTTCAAGGTCGTACAATTCCTGCAGAGAAAGAAGCTCGTCTGCGTCTAGATCTAGGTGCTGGAACATCCATCGAACCTCACCCTTGCAAGTACCAGGGAAATGAGCTGCACAAAAAGATAAAACAACTTACTTAGAAAAGACTATATCTTAGGTATCGTACGTTGTTTAGAATTAATCATCAACATCATCATGAACTGTTTCCAGCCTGTGGTCGAGTCTGTTTAGTAAAATGCCTCCATCTACCTTTGTCCTTCTACCATTCTTCCCCCTTCAATCTCTTCCACTGTGCTCCTCTCACTTGTTTAGAATTATATAACTCTATTTGTTTTAGCACCGTGCCCTACTACCTGTTGAGGTTATATGCATATGTACTAGTTACGCAACTGAGTTAGTGATGAGGAAGACTGAATTTGAGAAGAAGTGTACCCATATTTACGTGAAGGGAGAGCGGAAAACTATTTATGAAAAACCATCCTCAGTACATCCAATCAAGATTCAAAAGACAATGCGGCCACCGAATCAGGTAAGCCCTATAAGATAGAGGGCCATAGTGGTATCGGTCAAGGTAAGACTGCCATCATTCAGAGGAAATTGTTGTTTATGACCCTTAAGCCCATCCTAACCCTGTTTATCCCTTGAAAGCACTGGACATAGTTATGGTTTTAGATTGAATCAAGGGGAGTATTATACTTAATATTTCTTAACAATATCATCATAAGTGGTAGATAATATTTTGCTTTCCAATTATTTAAACTAATAGCTAAGTGACAAATATGTGAGGGGAAAGATAGACAGGGCAAATTCATCCCTGTACATATTTTCAAGAAGAAAAAATATTAATATGATTAAACAATAAATCACAATATTTAAAGAATTTAGATGACAGAAATAAATAATATGAATCCAACCTTAATCATTCTTAACATATTAGCGTAATTAGTTCATATGTATATTGCCCAGGTGGGTAGTGAGATGTGATTACAACAAAACTTGTCTGTTAAAAATAAAAAAGACAAAGACTCCATCAGCAGAGAAGCAATTAGAAGCTGATATAGTGCATGAGCTGACATAATATATGGCTTCAACAACATTATACTTACAAATTGTGCAGGAGAGTGTAAAATGTAAATAAATACAAAATGCTCCATCTGAGAAATTATTATGAACAGCCTAATAGTTTAGTTGAAATAATTTTCAATTTGAAATGAAAAAAGTTCCATGTGTAACATTATGTAAGTACCTCAAAACGTGAAAATAATAATATTTAGTAACTAAATGTTAACATTATTTCTTATAATCCATTCATTATAACATACATACATTCAGTTAAGTGCTGAAATTCCGGTATGTGAGTTGCTTAAGTTCATCCTAGAGTTATAATTGTTTCTGAACCATCAATAAGCAGTATTAGAGCTCTAAAATAAATGTCACTTGAACAAATGAGAAAAGATATATATATATATTTTTTTTTAAGGATATCACTCTCAAATCTGAAATTTTCTAGGATCCTTGAATCTCAAATATCCTTAAGGATAGCCATAATTATATTAGTATTGTAATTTTATAGGTAATTATAAGATCCATCAAAATTGGCAGCTGCAAACCACATGACTTGGCGTATGAATGTATTAAAGTAACTTTTCTAGCAATCATATAAGGTTCTTCGTATGAAATTGTACTGTACTGCACTAACTATAGTGGTTTATTATTAATCATGAAGGTAAACGAAAACACAAGTTGTTCAACAGGTATAAAATATGGAATTGTTTCTTAATTAAAATAAATGTTTAAATATTGCTGAAACTTCGAAATTTTTGATTAATTTAAATACAATATGTACAATAATGGGCTAGTAATGGGATTAAAAAACAAGTTACAATAAAAACTTAACACATTTAATTCATTTATTTACTATAAAAACAATTTTATGTATGAAAGTGAAATCCTTTTCTCAAGGTTAAATATAGAATAAAACCCTCACAATTTTTTTGAGTTAATTTCATAATGTTTGACTGATCTTTTGTCTTACACTGCTGGCATATAATACATTCACAACCTTAATTTACTTGGATGAGAGCTCAAGTTAGCCACAGTAATTTAGGCCAATATTATCTATACATTTATTTGAGGTCAGGCACAAAGTATTTTTATCATATTATTCTACTTAAATTAATATTCACAGCACCTTCACAAAAGGTCTAGCGAACACAGCTTTAAAATAGTGACCGACGAAATTAAACCATGTGATTGAACATGACGGAAACAAGTTCTTTACAATGATGCATCCATGCAGTGGATAAAAATATTGTATTCAGTTAAATATTTTGAAATACAATAAAATAATCATAAATTAATGTATCTTACATTAAATAAATAAGAATTATCTTTTTTTTTTCCAAGTAAATATGCCTGTATTAAAAGGTATTAATGTATGGACTATATTACACATCATAGATAACCTTCCAAAATTAAGAATAAGTACTTTCAATTATGTTTAAAATATTGTTTCGGATTGCATAAAAAGAAATTATTAAAATTAATGAAATAGTGTGAGAAAACTTAAGTTTACGTTATTTTAAATGTAAAATATAACATGTAATTAAAAACTTAACATTTATAACGAAACAATGGTCTTTTACAAGTGTTGGCAACCCAAAATCTAAACATTTGATTTTTGAACTGTCATGCAGGTAAAAATCTATCATGAACAGACTCTATGCAGCTCTTTCCACCATTATAAAAAATATTTTTCCGTACCACCAAACATCCTGGCACATACCCCACATTGTGAACCACTGCCTTAGAGTTTAGACCATTTAACCACAGATGTGTATGAATCCATTTTAAAATATAATTTCTTGTGTTGTGTTTTAAAGCCATTATGAACTATTAAACCTTGTACCCAGAGCAGTATATAAGTTGACCCTGAATCACCAGTGATTGTGTTTCTGATGACTATTAATTAGCCAAGGGTCTAAGTTTTCATACTCAGCCTTAAACAATGACTGATGAACTACCCTCCATATGAGTCACAACTGGGTAGCTCAGTGGTAGATCTGTGGCGCACTAAGCCAGAGGTCCTGGGTTTGAATAACATTTAATATACTCATTTTTCAAGAATACTTAAATTAATCTCTGTCAATTGCTGAACATTCATAGTAAATAATAATCATTGTATTGTAATTCATTTGTTTGAAATTCATTTTGGTGGTCTAATGGTTTAAGAAAGTGTTCTGCAAACTTGTTTAAGTCAAGACTAATTTTTTACTGAAGTTATTTTAAATGTTCCAAGATTAAAGGATGAAGCTCATATTCTGTGCTCGCTTCTTTAACATATGGAAATATTTCATTCAAATCTATAGTAATTTGGTTAAACCATAGCTATGGCTTGCACACAAGCCTTTGATTTTGTGAGATGATGTATTTAAAATAATATTAAGTGTGACGGCTCTGCTGCTCAAACCAATTTAATGGTTATTTTTAGCAACGTGTCTTACTACCTGTTTGGGTTTTATGCACTATGTACTAATCACACTAAAGGTTTTATGAATGAGGAAGGCTATATTTATAGGAAGTGTACCCGCATCTGGATGGAAGGAGAGTGGAAAACCACCCTCAATACAGCTGACCGAGATTAGAACCTTGATCTCCCCATCATCGGCAGTCTAGACTACTGAAAGAGTAGCACCTTAGATGATGCTGTCACCAACGCGGTTATATTCTTATTGAACAGCCATGTTTGGCGCTCTGGGTTGTGTCACCATATTACACCTAATCCACTGTAGCACACCATTTTCAGAACACTAATCTAAGGCAGTGGTGTCCGCAGGAAGGGCCCATCCCCCCCATCTGCGTTCAAACAGTGGCCCCGGCCAACAGAGAGTTATATAATATAACTAATAAACTAATTAATAGCACCCAATGCTTGCTTTACTGCTCACTTTAAGTTTGATAGTTTAGTGCATGCACGAGCAATTACAACGGCATTCATAATTCAAAGCGTCAAGGTCAAGTGTCCCAGAATTTGGATAAATTTGAAACATTTTTCTTATATTATATTTTATTTTCAGGAAACAAGGTTCAAACTGTGATATTACAGCAAGAAATTAAAATATACATCAATCTAACTCGGTACAAGGCGAAGTCTATTCTGTTAATACATGTTGCAGACATAAGACAATACAATAAACAGCCACAGATAACAAGTCTTTGGGGTAACACCTCTGACACTCAACTTATTCCTGGATAGAGAGTGTAGTTCCTCACATAGCCCAGGGCACTAACATCACATCTCCCCTCTAAAGATCGAGAGGGTCTACGGGTTTCCTGGAACATTGACTTCTTCGAGCGTGAATGGATGAATTGGGAGAAGAACCATCACGTTGAGGTACTTCAATTGCCACCTTTGAAGGTGTTGGATGAACTGGTAGAATTGACTCTCTACTTGGAGATGATGAGCTGTTATTTGCCAACTCATCTGGCTCTTGCTGGACCTGAGGGCCATTTTCATTAAGAGGCTGGAGATACTTTTGATTCCTTCTAAACTGTTCGTCCTCTGTTTGGATTATATATGCACGCGGTGTATCCTGTTTCTTCACTAGAGTACCTTCCTGGTTCTGGTCGGTGATATAGAATTTTGTTCCAGGGTTCAAATTTGTGAGAGGCCTAATCACATGGTGACTATCAGTTTTCTTGTTGTTTTGACAGTCTGTGTTATTCTTTGTGGAACAGCTGGTCGAAATAAACTGGTGAGGGAACGAGGTTACTTGGCAATGGTGGTATAAATCCCCTAAGATTTCTCCCCATAAAGAGCTCAGCAGGGCTATAGCCAGATTCTAGAGCGCAGCATAAGTAAGAGACTGTATGGTGTCGCAGCTGCGTAATTCGAACATAAGCGTAATATGTAGAGGATTGCCGGGGGGAAGGAAAGAGGCTGTCCGAGAGGAGCCCAAGGAGAAATTGGAGGGGAAGA
>CABFVX010006874.1:10733-26292 GCA_902151425.1 Timema shepardi
CCGTCCAGGCAGTTCTTCAACCCACTCTATTTTTATTTGGTTATCTCAAGGGTATCTTCTAACTGATTGTAAAATTTATATTATCTGCCACACCTTAAAGTGTTTCTTTCATACACCCCTCCATACCTTCCTTTTCCTTATCTCCTGATTCCCAGAGTCCCATTTAAAATTTTGAGGCTCTTATAATTATTTTAAGGGACCCCTTCACCTTCCTTCCAAAATTTAGTTTTATATTAATTTTGGAAATTTTAAACCAACATTTGTCTTATTAGTACCTAGAAATGTCAACGCCTATTTGGTTTTCTGGAGGGTTCTTTCAACCTGACTGACAAATTTTCCCTCAGTTCCATTTAAAAAGTTTAAGTTTTGAGAAGTTTATTATTATTTAGAGAGGCCCCTTTACCCGTCTGCCAAATTTTAATTTTCTATTTGATCTAAAAAGTTTGAACAAATTATTAATAATGACGGTGAATGACTTCAATAGAGTCGTTTGCAGCTCAAAATTTTTAGGGGCACGCGAAATAATTTTTCCTCGAAATATCGACATATTGGATTCACGCTTTCGAACAAAATGTATTTCGTCAATTATAGGCCTATTAATAACAAACTCGAGAGTTCACGAGTATTCTCCAAGTTGCTTCTTTTCTTCAAGCAAACTAAAAAAAATATCAGTCCAGTTTTTTAACTCAGTACAAGGTGCGAATTAAACTTTATAATGGGGGGTAGAAATTTATAAATTTAATTTTGCTCTTATTATGTCACTAAACATGTGTTTGTATACTCTTCAATTTTGTGGGGAAAAGATAGGGTGGAGGGGGAGGAGGGGGTGTTATTTGTGCATGTTACAGACTCAGATTATATTGTTTAGGTGATGATTCATTAATTAAGTTAAAAACAATATAACCATAACTATTATATTTTATAGGTTTGCCACATTTCGAACGTAAACATATTTTTATGGGGATTAAGGGGAAGGGATGAACATAATAAACTACTTCCTGAGTCAGAGAATATTTTTTGAGAGGGGTAATGATAGTTTTTAGAAATTTAAAGTAACTTCTACGATCGAAGTTCTGTGTACAGAGCAATCTGTTACTGTGGAGTCGATATTACGGACTACGTACTAAGGGCATTACGATTAAGGGGCATTTAAACAGGGTTTTAATGTGAAGGGCTGGTGTGCCTTACGAAAGCCGTTACTCTTTTTGTTTACTTTTGAATCTTAAATCAGATTAGACATCATTCCTGTGCGGTCACCGTTTACCACTCTTGCTCCTGATTGCGAATATTATACCCCGTCTCTCCCAATAATAAATATTTAGAACAAGTAGAGAAGTTGGCTTAGCTAGGATCAGTAAAAAGTTATTTTAGCTAGCCCTCTTTCACAAGTCACTCACTTAGAATAAACATGCATACCTTGCTAGAGGGAATCTATTTCTGCCCACCAGTAGAATATTCTGGAGCGGTACTAACATGGACTAGCAGCGAAAGATTGAGAGCAGGGGTGGAATGGAGGGTGGAAAGACTAAATAAGCTTGACTATAAATTATACATCCACAGTTCTATTATAAAATGGTTGTTTAAAATATTAAGTTTTTTCTGGGGGTCAGACCAAAAGTTTTAGCTGTAGGAATTCTTTTGAACCTGGCCTTTTAAAAGGTTTTTTTTACAAACGCATATAACAGAAGAATAAGTAATATTACTTTTAGCTCTTACTAACTTGAAGACACAAGGGCAGTATTTGACCGGAGACTGAATGATAAATCAGGGAGAATTTATAAGTTACGTAATTATATTTTCGCGCCGTGTCTTGCTACTTGTCCATGGTATCCGATAGGGATCACACTAATGGGGTAGAAATTAAGTAAGAGGAATTAAGAGGAAGCAGCCTACATGTTTAATGGAAAGAGAATGGAAAACCAATTAAGAATAAGCCCATTCTAAGAATGGCCAGATTGTGTTCCAAACCTAACCTCATCATCTTTGCATATCCGGACTAGACAGGAAGTATAAGGATTTAAAAACTACCGATATGGAATGGTCTGCATTTAAATAATATGTATTTTCTTCCACGCCCTAAAAATAGCCACAACACAAGGCCCTTCTAAACATAAATGTTTTGGACAAGGGGTTTTAGATGAAACAGCGAAGAACCATTTACGCAAAGCTACCTCCAGTACACCCGGCCAAAAATCGAACCTTGACCTCCCCGTAACTGGAAAACCATACCGAATGAGAATACAATTTAGACCACCCGACCACCGGCGTGGATTTCATGTATTAAATAAGTTAATAAAACTTTTTTTTTAATTCTAACACACAAATAGGTGTGTAAGTGGGCTAGATGTCAAGTTCATCTACTATGGTTTCTGGTGACGGGGAGGTTGTAGTTCAAACCCCACTCAATGCAAATACTGGTACAGTTCCTCTAAGATATACCTTTTAAATAACTATTCCATTAGAATAGTTAAAATGAGTTTAGTCCAAAAAGGTAGTAAGAGGCTGTGGGTAAAACAAAACAAATGTTGATTATCGAACTAGTTTTTAAAATATAGCCTTCACATTAGAAAATACCAACTTTTATCGGTCAACACTGAGAGAATGTTACTGTAATACTAGTGTTATTTATGAATGTTGATAAATATATCAAGAGTGAGAGCTGCAGATCACATTAATTGATTTATGAATACATGAAAGTAGATATAGTGTCAGATATTTCCACTCAAAGGAAAATAGGGGTATTTATAATACGACTGGGGGAGGCTTTCCTTCCAATTTAATTTTTCGTTTTACCTCCAGGCGAGTGCACTCACTTAAAATTCACAATCAGTATCCCGTCTCTTTAGGTTAGAGAGTTTGAATAGTTGATTGCCAGTATTGTTATTAGAATGTAAAAGGGGGAGAGGAGGACAAAAATTATTACATGAGACTCCATTTGAAAAGGACATACAAAAAATTAATTTGTATTTAATTAAAGAAAATACATTCAAACTTATTAATTAGGTTAATGATGGCTACACTCAAAAAAACAACAGCTAGTAAACATGTGAACTTTACTTTTCTAGAAATGTTTGTGATCTTAATAGCTTGCTAACCGGGTTCATAATGACCAGATTTAGCGTACAAACCCCTTATCCGTCTCCTGTAACATAGTGTCCTTGTTATGAGGAGGTGGAAGGGGGAAGGTGTTCAATCCACGGATTAACAACAGGGGAAGGATATTATCTTTTCTAGGCCGCCAGTGATCCGGAATTTTAGGTGGAATGTGTGACTTCAAAGATGAAAACATTTGTTAATAACATGATTTTTTTTATTCAATCTCTAAACAAAGAGATTGTATTAGAACATAAGTTACAAACTAAATATCAAACTATGGCATTATACCTAACACAACACACCTTGGCCCAAGAGCATGAATTCCTTATGAAGAGTAGAACAATTTTTTATACAGTAAACTCGATTATCCGTTGGTGAATGATCTGCTGTGCGGCTTAAATCACGGCATCGCCAAAAGTAGGGGAAGCGTTTCTGAAAAACCCCACGTTAAGGGAGAATACAGGGTTACCGATTGTTGTACTCAGTATCCCTAAGAAAGAGATAATGGCCAGAGAGGCAAAACAGTCTATTCAATGGGAACTGCACTGGAATAGACTCATAGCCTGCTAAATTATTTAGGAACAAGAAGATGACACTCTCCATCTGACAAAATGATGTTATGGACAATACATCGCGGGATAAGGAAAAAGGAAGAAGCTGCAATGAAGCAGAATACTAATACAAACTTTTTAAGTGATGTGTCTATTTGGAGTGTGCGTTTTTTAATTATCTTAGTGCGTGAATATAATGTGTTCACAAACGCAATCACGATAGGTGAGTACTAAGTTTGAGTCGAATGTGCTATGATCTCTTGTTTTACTAACTGTGCGGATTATCCGTGGTTTCGGGTTATCCGCGGCACTCGTCCCCTCCATTAGCGTGGATAATCGGGAGTTAGCTGTATACTAAAATTGTCATTGGAGAGGCCATTTAGAAATTACAAATATATTTTTTGTGGTCTTAGCTTATAGCATTTTAATATTTTATTTGTGTTGTTTTTACAAGTATTGATAATATTTATCAAAAGTGACGGTTGCACATCACTTGACTTGACGTATGAATAAGTGAAAGTAGATCATGCAACTTTTACGGTTCTCAGATAAGATTCTTTATATGAAAATTGAACTGTAAAAGGTCTAACTATCTTTGTTAGCACCATGAAGATGGGTAATTTTATTGTAATTATTATTTGTTTATATTTTATATGTTCAAATTATTTTTATTTAGTTTACTATTAATATTTTTAATACCAAGCACATTAATGACTTATTCTAAAGCTCAGGGATATGTATGTTAAAGAAAGGTAATCCATATCAGCGGGGAGAGAGATAGGTAAATCACAGTAGCAAATCACACGTAGAAAGTCATACTCAGCGCCTCTGGTCGGAATTAGCACCTCGACCTACCCATCGGCTTCAATTCAGTATATTACGAGCCTACCGCCTTAGACCACGTGAGCTCGTGTGGGCCACGAGTAACTGTTTTACTTAATACCAGATTAATTATATTTCTATGTGATTTTAAAATTTCATAGGCTTAAAATTTGTCAGTATAATAGAGGATGTTATAATTTATTATTAATGTTATATAATTTTTATTAATTTAATTCTATATTAAAATTAAATGTTCAATTTTGAATGATATGACATAATGATTCAATTAGTATAATACAGCCATGCTTAGGGGTGTGCAAACGGCGATGCCGCACAGGGCCCACGCGATTTGATCTTAATATTAATACTATAAATATTTAATTCTGTACAACTCATGTATATATAGTTATAATAAATTTCAGCCCCATACATTAATTACTTTGCCTGAAGGCGGGGTGGAAGGGGATGAGAGAAAAAGAGAGTGATTCTGCAGTTTTTATGGCAACATATTTTATTGCACAAAATAAATAAAATATTGCTCCAGTATAAACATATAGTTTAATTTTATTCACACGGTGATATCAACAATCAACAATTGTTGAATATCTGCTAAGGGTGTCCTGGAATTTTAATGATAACTTTTCCTCTTCATTTAAAGTGTTTGTCATATAATTCCGCTATGCTCATGATAGATATTCAACAAATGTTGATATCACCATGTGAAGAAACTTAAACTCTGTGTTTCTACTGGGGAAATATTTTATTTATTTTAGACAAAAAAATGTTTTTCATAAAAACTACAAAAACAGTTACCTTTTCTTGCGTCCCCTCCATACCATCTTACAATGGTACTCAAACAAACCTAAAATAACAAGTTTGACCCCTTAAAACTCGTAAACTGTAATGAATTTTAATCATCTAATCACCATTTTTAGCTTATAATTATACACTTGTTAAAATTTGGAAGTAAAGTTTGATGGTCGAATTACCTTAATATGTTTGCTGATGCATAGTTTTGACCAATATGATCTAATTGTACAATTAAACTGATTACTATATACCTTAAGGCCCACGAATCACGTTAGACTAAATCTCACACATGAATTTTACTGTAGTTTCCCATCAGCGCTTCGAGTTAATGTGGTTGCACTTTTTCTAAACAATCATCCCCACCTTCATCCCTTACATAAACCTGTTAATAAGCCTCGTTTAAAGTGTACTACAGTAATACATAAATAAATAATTATTAACCTTCGGGGACTGGCTAAAAAAAATAACGTGAGGACAAGCGCCGTTCTATTTTTGCAACACCCTATAGTGATCTAAATCAAATTAAAAATACATACTTTAATACATATTATTATTATTGTTATTATTATTACTACTACTATTGAAGCTATATTATTGAATACATATTTGAATAATATTGGGTATTTTATAAATCTTATTAAAAACCAAAGAAAATTAAAATAATGTTAAACTGCTACAAAAACATAGAATATTATTAGAAAAATTAATGGTACGGAGCCCCGTACTGACTTTCTCCCTCCATTGTTTAAAAATTGAAATATTATCTCAAAACTCGTAATATATGTGAAACGAAATAATATACACTAGAAAACTCACAAATTACGCTAGACTTACGTAAAACATTTATTTTGCCCCCGTTTTTATATTATATGATTGTATTTTTAAAGAATTAAAGTCCTCATTTGTAAATTTGGACCAATAAAAAAGATAGATATTGGGTCCACAAGAGTCAACACTTCGTATTAAAATTTCGACTTCTGGTTAAAAATTTCGACTTCTGGTTAAAAATTTCGACATTTTATTAAAGCTTACACATCTTATGGTTATCGCATTGCTATTAAATTCCTCATTTATAAATGTTGACCAATAAAATAGGTAAATATTGACTCTAAAATAATAGAGATAAGCCATTGCTGTACAAACATTTCCCCTAAGAGGTTAAAGAAAAAAGAGCATCAACTTTTTGAGAGACTTACATATTTGTTTACTTTATGACATTAGAGAATTATTGAGTTAAATTTAAGTATTATCTCTGTACAACTAAATCTCACAAAATTGTATTAATATATTTGCCAATCAATATCTCATAAGCTATCATTTTTATAAACATATATTTCAAATAAATGTTTTTTATTTTAAATAGTACTACAATTTTACAATGATAAGTTATTTAGTATTTCAAATAGTTGAGGAGATATAGAAATTTCCGCTTCTGTTAAGTACCCTTAAAGTAATTTTCATAGAAAAATTAGCCATTTTGTTTATAAACTTAATCAATGCCTATATACGAATTTTAATCAAAATCGTTATCACCGATTTTGAGAAAGTAGAATTTTTCGCTCTTCACTCTTTAGTAGTAAACTGCTCTTAATTTAGGTTAGATAGATACATAGACAGACTGCATTGCAAAAAATCCTTTTTAGTTTTCGGGGAGTCATGAAACGTCGACATTCATCAAAATCTTGAGTTTGACTTTTTTGACGATCACAATAATTTCTCTACCTGTAAGATAGCGAGAAAGTAAAAATATAGCAAAACATTATAGAGCATAATTTTTTTTTATTACAAAATTTTGTTCACTCATACTTTCTCTATCAACAGTTTTGCTGCAGTTTTACTTACATTTTTGCTGAAAAAATGCTTTCCTTCCTTGATTTCTTTCCTTCAATTCGTGATATACATTAGGAACACTATAGAATTTGCACGAACTATGCAACGTAAACATACGGCGGCAATGAACCAGACGTATCACGTCAAGATTAGTGCCATTGTGGGTGTGTGTGTAGGCNGGGGGGGGGGGGGGAGCTGCTTCTGCGAAAACGCAACAGTGCCAGTTACAGAAGGTTAACTAGTCCAACACCCTAGAAGCTAGAAACATCCGAAGCAAAGTCGAAGCCGAAGTATAAGTAAGAGTTAAGGTTTTCTGTATTTCACATAATTAATGTTTAATTTAAATTGTTCATTAAATGCATACAGGTGAAAAATCAGGTATAGAGGTAAAAACAAAGCACACCCTATCATATCTTGAATTGTTTTTCTCTACTTACATATTTTCAATCTGTGTCAAAAAGCCACTTGCATATTCGTCAGATAGAATATCAAGGACTAAATATTGAATACGTGTGTTATAAATTGAACGAGGGCGAGGAAGACATTCCAAAGAAAATATGTATATATTGTATTTTCTTGGCTTCATATCACTTAGGCCTACTTTCAGTTCGTTCAATTGATCAGGTATTTCTCTTTTGAACAAAATAATGTTGGTGATACTGAATATAAAATTCTATAATATTTTCTTTTACTGAACTACCAGATCTATCTATGCTGTCCGGCACCTTAACTAAGTTGGTAACGTGTATGTCTACTGGGCTAAGGGTCCCGGGTTTGATTACAGGCGTGGACAAAAACTTCATAATAGGTGAAATGTGGGTTTCCCCTTTCACGGTAATGAAATAACGGCTGGGGGCTGGATGTTGTGTCTGTTCTAAATTTAAGTTTGCTCATAAGTCGGGTGCTAATTTAATCAGTCGGTTCAGTAATACTTCAAATAAATAAATGAAAATAACGATGGTTACGTTAGAGATGCTATTTAATCACCAGTTGCCTAGTTGGTGTTAAAATTGTTTGGTAGCTGTTATAAAAGTATATTTATGTTTAAATATGTTATATTTAACGAGATATTTCAAATAGGTTTATAATCTATGGCAGTTTTATTCTTCCTTCGAGACGTTTCAAAGATCCGAAGATTATTGTGGGTGTATAAGTCGAGTCGAAAGTAATGTGACCATCAACCTTCCGAATCTTCACACACACCTATCAATCAGTAGCACGTATGTATAGTAATATTATGGTGTGTCTCAATTTGAAATAAAAAATCGCCCGCCTCGGTGGCCGCATGGTCAAAGGCGCTACTCTAGCAGTAGAATAGACTGCTGATGACGTGGAGATAAAAATTCAAATTTCGGTCGGGTGTACTGAGGGTGTTTTTTTTTTCAAAATGATTTTCCCCATTACCTCCACACAAATTAGGGTACATTTTCTCTAAAATATACCTTTTAAATACCTATACCACTAGCATGGTTAAAATGAGTGTAGTCCAAATCTGTATTAAGACGCGGTGGGAAAAACAAACAAATTAGTTCTGACGAACTAATTTTTGTTAATATAGTCTTCACAGCTCTACGGAAAACGTTCGAAGGTGGCAGGCACTTCCACTATTCTTTGTTCCGCGACTAAGGGGTGTTTTCGGGGGGTAACGGGGGTTGATAAAGAGAAGGGACAGTTGGGCCACGCCCTCACCACACGACTTGGCTAATATCCTGCTACAATGACACTGCTCCACATCGCAAACAAACATATGGAACTCGATGTTTAATTGACTAGAGCAAACTTCTATTCCTGAATGACGATTAAAATGTATTAATGTTACCTAGATATTTGTGATACATGGTGAATATTGTAAGTAAATTAATATCTAGTTAAATTATGCAAATGTAATTTCTTTATTTAGTATTTTAATGGTTAATTAATGGCATAAAATATACTATTCAAGATTTTAAGTATATTTTATGTGTCTATTTCTGTAGGTATAACACAATAATATTTTTATTTGTTTTATTCGTATTATAATGGAAATTTTTATAAGGTATTTTAATAATAAAAAGTCCCGCCCTTTATTTAAAGCTTTCAAAAATGATAACCATTAAAGCCAATGTGTTATTTTCCATCCCCTGAGCCTGTAAACTTGAAATTTTGTGTGAAGGTTTATTTAAAGACCAAGGCAATAGATAATACAGGGTTTTGAGAAATTTTCACCTCTATGGGGTAAAAAATGAGGGTTGAATTTTTTTCAAATTAAGCCAATGTTTCCTTTAAACAAGCGGACAGAGAACCTTGACATTTAAAATGATGGTTCTTTTAAATATTAGGTAAAACTTTTTGAGGGTTTTTTAAAATTCCATCTCCTGAAAGAGTGGAGAGGGCAAATAGTTGTGGGAATCCCTGCTTACTTATCACTGTATTTCCACCAGCCCTGTGCCTGTAAAATTGAAATCAAGCTTTGAACGAAAGTAGCGGGATTGCCCCATTTAGATAAAATATATAAAATTAGGAAATTTTAAAATGTGACTCTGTGAAATGGGGAATCTATAATTAGAAAAAAACTTTTTAGATGAAGTATAAAATAAAACTTTGGCAGACAAGTAGAAAAACAATTGCAGATAACTAAATAAATATTGAAATTAAAAATTTATAGAAGTGAATTGGAGAAAAGATGGTGAGGGGTTCAAAGTTTCAAAAACTAATCGTAAACAACTATTCTTTACTGTGGTATAAAACATAAATTTGGCAGGCATGTAAAATACCACTCCAAATAAATACTAAGGGCCCAAAATATTAAATTTTTTATTGGGACTTTGGGAAACAGGCAGGGGGAGAGAAATAAACAGGGAATAACAAACTTTTAAATGAGGTATAAAATCTAAAGTTGACAGGCATGTAAAAGGACTCCAGATAACCATGTTTGTCTTAAAATTTAAAATTTCTAGGTATGATTTGTTTAAATTGGGAGTGAAGGTGAAACAGTTACATTCGTGAGCGGTATAAAAATGAAATTTGGTATGATCCTGCCATATAACATTAATAGATTGAAGATTTTAAATAGAGACAGTTGCGAAGGAGGTGGCTGGGGATAAGTTAAGTAAAAACAAACAAAATAAAAACCTTTGAGGCGTAGCAGAAAATTTTAATTTTCCGGAAATGTAGTGGAATTACTCTAATGACAAAATAAGTATTAAATATTTACTATTAATAAAGGGGGCTAATGAAATGAAGGGTTTAAAAACTATCAAAACTAAAATAACAATTTACTTTTCAGTGTGGTAGACTAAAGTTATTTGTCAGGTGGGTAAAGAACCACCCCAAAAACTATTACATTTAAGATTAAGGAGCATTAAATGGGAAAGAAGGGTCTCCTCAAGATCCTTAAAACTAATATAAAACTTTTTTTTGTGTGTGAATTAAAATAAGTTTTGGCATGAATGTAACTCAATAGATCTTCCCATCCGCTTCAGTGGCCGCATGGTCTAGGGCACTTCTCTCGCAATAGAGTAGATTTATGAATATGAAGCTTGAAAGTTTAGAATTTTAAAATAGAGTGAAAAAAATGTCTAGTAGAAAAAATTCTTGATATGGTAAAAAAATTTAATTCATATTTTCAGACGAAAAAATATAGAATAAACGAATACAAAAACTAAAGATTAACTTAAATATTATCCATTAGCATTTCGATAACAAAGATAAAAATCTAAGGATAAATTAGCTCCTATGTAGCAGCGACATAGCAATTACAATAAATAAACTATGGTGACATAGCTTGGGGAACTGTGATGCTCTTTTTTCCTAAATATATTTTAAACGATGTCTATTTCTTCGTTTATATCAGTTTCTGGTCATGCTGAGGTAAATATTGCATTGTTAATGTTTTGCGTTTGTATACACAGATAAGGTAGAATTTTGCCTCATTTTCCCATTTATATTAATACTTTAACAAGCATAATTGTTTTGTGATTGCCATAGCTATCTCAGGATTGTACAGCAAGGAACTATAAATAAGTGGGCAGTTGGATGTTGAACGTTCTAATTTTATATAGTTTCGGGGATGCTTAATCGTGCGAAATAAAAAAGTGAAAAAAACCATCAATTTTATTTGATTTAATTCATTATATCAGTATCCTAAAATCATCCCAATATAAATTTACATAATATATATAAAAAAACTGTATCGCAATTAGTTAAGTGCTTTCAGAAATCTTGGGCAGTGGATATGTAGCCCAACACTTTGTTTTATAAGTAGTAGAAATATGTTTAGTAGTCTATCAAGTTAATAATAGCATGATTACAATAAACAAACATTCAACCTAAAAAACTGGAGGTTGGAGTAAGAGTCATGTTAAACCATATTTGCTCATTGAAATCACTGGTAAACCTATATAATTGAAGGATAAAGCAAGAGTGATTTCTAGTATATGTTGATTCTGTCCACGCTAGCACCAGTTGTGGCGTTGTATGGCGGTCACAGCGCTCAACAACTACTATAATAGTGGAACACACACACAAAAACTAGATTGAAAAATATATATTTTAAAATTTAAAAACTATTTAACTGACACCAATTCAGCTGCAGTCAAGTGAATAATTAATAAAACCACACTTTGATACGTTTTCTGGTTCTAGTGTAATTGTCTATCTACAGTAGCCCCATGGCTTCTTTGGTGCTGACTGACAGCTCACAGCTGACTTCTGACAGTCAACATCTAGGTATATACCTACATTTTGACCGTCAGAAGTGACAGCTGCTAAACACATGTTTTTGCAGATCATATGGTTCGGCGTAGGGATACATAATTTGGTCTGGTAGCTTTTCAAAGCTGTCAGTCAGCACCAAAGAAGCCATGGGGCTACTGTAGTATACTAATATACTGGCTAAACGGTCGTGATATTGACATCCTCCCCCCCTCACCCAATCACCCCCTCCACGTCTCAATATTAATTCGGGCTGGAGGCATATTTACTAATCAAGCTAATGTGTTAATGATGAGGAAGGTTTAGTTGAAAGGAAATGTACCCACATTTTTGTGGAGGAAGATTGGAAAACCATTTTAGAAAAAAAAAATCACCCGCAAAACACCTGACTGGGATTCTAATCCCGATCTCACTATCCTAGTTAGTCCATCTTTGGCATGAGTGGCACCTTAGATCATTTGACCACCGAAACGGGAGATTGCCTTTGTTAATTTTGAAGTGATGAGAGATTAAGTTCACAATTGAATTGAATTATTTGTGTTTAAAATATCCATTAAATAATCAGAATGGCTGAGAGTCTGTTTCATTTTTAAATTGATAGAAAATTTCGAATAATATCTTTTCTATATATTTTTAGTATATCATTTTGTTCATTCAACCTTTGGCTTTATTATTTACAAATGTGTGTTATACAACGTGCACTTTGAGCATCGGCTGTTTATATTATATCTTGACTTATAAACCAACCTAAATCTAGAATTGACACAACATCCAGCCGCCAGCCATTAATATATAACTGTGAAAGGGGGAAACCCCATTTTCACTAAAGATACATTTTTTGACCAAGCTGCCCAAAGCTCATTAGGCTAACACGCTACTCACTGAGCTCAGGTATCAGACTTTGGGACTATTTTTCTTAAACAACACGTCTTAATACTCATTCGGGTTAGACACCTTTATACTAATCACTCTAATTGTTTAAGAACGAGTAAGGTTGAATTTAGAGAAAGTTTACCCGCATATGCGTGGAGGGAGAGTGTAAAACCATTTAGGAAAAAACATCAGTACACACGATCGGGATAGAACCCTGATTTCCCAGTCATCGGCAGTCTATTGTATTGTGATAGTGACGCCTTAGACTATGCTGCCACTGAATCAGGTTTTTTGTTTTATTAATGTGGAATGAGTAATAAAGGTATACCCCTATTAATAAAAGTATCTAAATTATTTATGAGTTAAGCATGTTAATAATCATGATACAAATAGAAATGTATACACACTACTTGTGAATGTGAGGAATACCAGACCTCAACCGTAGTTCGGATCACACGATAAACTGTAGGTTCCCCATTTCATCTCACAATCACCCTACTATTACGTATCAGCATAAGTGCGTACAATACGAACTGGTAGTAAGATGTTGTGCTAATAACAATAATAATAGTAATAATAATAACAGTTTTTCTTCAAGCCCTGGGCTTAGAAACTTAAAATTTTGTTTGGTTGGTGTTATAGTAATCAGTATTATATCAAAATTAAATTCAGTTCATGATAATTCCGTACACTTATACTACCCATCTATTTCAATTAGGAAAAACTTTTACACAGAGTGAAAATATGTCTGCACTAAAAACCTCATTATATTACTTTCATTAGAAAATAATTTTTTCAAAGCAAACCAATTGGAAAATGGGAACTTTAATAATATCATAATGTCTTTTAAGGTTTTTATAACAAATTCTGAAGAAAGAAAACCCCACTGTGATTGTCCAAGTAGTTTACGAGAAACGGTGAGCTAAGTTGTAGGATTGTCGAGTATTTGATCGCTGTAAACATGATGCCGCTTGGATTTACCCACAATAACTTAATGTGGCCATCTTGCGCGCCCTTGTCGTGAATTCAAATATTGTCTGCACTTTGCACGGAGCCTATATATTTAAATAAAGATGTTCCGTAATGTATGGGACCCACTTCGGCGGTGGAAAGGAGATACAAAAACAATGACACAATAATATTATAAACGTGTCTTTCATTTGACCTTGTTTCCGAATTCCTCAGCCAAGTGATTCCAATAAACTGTTTCGCTATCTCTCGACCTGTACTAGGTATGTTTTTAGGGTTATTCCGGGTTATTCAAAACACCTGATATTTTTGAAAAAGTGCAGCATTCCACGATACGTCGATTGCAGGCCGAATGTAATACACCATAAAAGTGATTATGTTGTTAATCAATGTTTTATTAAAATAAAATATATTGTTTTTTCCTTATTTAGAAATAATTACTAGCTTATTTAATTTAAATATTTTTAAACACTGAAAATATACTACTACTACTACTACTACCGACCCACCTCCATGGCGTAGTTAGCTAACGCGCTAGCTTCGTGTTGAGTTAGACTGCCGAGGACGGGCAGATCAAGGCTCGAATCTCGCTCGGGTGAACTGGTGTGGTTTCTCCTGAATAGTTCTCCACTCTGCCTCCCTGCAAATGCGGGCTCACTTCCTCTACATTAAACCTTCCTAATTCCTAACCCACTAGCGTAATTAGTATTTAAGCGTATAAACTGAATGGGTAGTAAGACGTGGTCTTAGTATTATAAGTATTAATTATTACTACTAGTAAAAACCTAGTAACTATTACTATTACTACCCTAGAGACTACTACTACCATAGAAAGTATTATAACTACCACCCTACGAGCTTTGTTCTCTAGGCTACCCCCTAGGTTCGCCTAAGGCCCTGGACCCCTAATTCTCAAATGTACGGGCTGCAAGTCGCATAGCGAATTGCTTGCATCTCGCACGCAATCTAACAAATATCTAAGTTTTAAATGCTGAACAACAATTAATGACGTCACACAAGTGGACTGGAAGATCATTCACGCCGCCAGCTAGACACCGCGAGAGATTACGTTTGTCTAGCGGGTAACGTAATATAAAACAAGATGGACGGGTCTCGGTTGCAACCTTGTGAGCTATTTATAATTTTACTACCACGTTTTATTACCTGTTCAGGTCGTGTGCATATATGATAATTACTCTAATGGGGTAGGGATGAGGTAGGAAAAACTTTAAAGGTAATCTACCCTCATTTGCGCGGAAGAAGAGTGGGGAACTATATTTAAGAAAATCACCTTTACTTTCATAAGTAAGCTTGTCCAGCACGAGAGTAACGCTTTAGACCATACGGCCACTGAAACAGGTACAATTCGAATTGACAGGGGATTTTATACTCATATTAAATTTAAAATAGAGCGTGGACCGATCTCGGGACATTGTTATCACAGGCAGCCACGCTACTTAATTAGCTAAAGTGATTCCTGAGTTTCTACAACATTAAGTTGACACTTATATAATTTTCGTAAATTTAGAGGCAAACTCAGTTGTAAACGAATGGAATATCGTTTCCCTAATAAAGCCAAACAAGTCTATTTACATGGTACACTTAAAACAATAATAGCCTTTTTCTGCTTGTATTGTAGAATTTGTTTATATCCCAGTGGCTCAATACTTTGTAACGTCATCAGTTTTTCGGTGTTGTTGGATTGAAAACTCAAGTTTCTTGCGAGACACCACCACTATAAATCGCACGACGATAGAAACGTTTCAAAATTAGTACCGGTACTGTTTTACTTGCGAATTGTGAGATCCTGACTTGTAGGTTTGTTCGATAACGAGTTTTCTCGTAAGTTTCAAAATTGGGGGTCCTGCACACACACACACACACACACACACACACACACACACACACACACACAC
>CABFVX010006875.1:0-35955 GCA_902151425.1 Timema shepardi
TCCCCCACCTCTCTATACCCAGTTAACCCTACTCTGACGTACAACCAATAGGATTTAAGGGGCGTATATGTCACAATATAAAGGTGGAAGAACCTGGATGTTGTTCCAACAAGTTGGCTAGAATAAACACAACTTTTCCACGTGTCTTGTCTTCCAACATGCAGGATCCAACTTGTTACATAATAAACGAAGCTTTACTCTCATTATGAAGGTAGGTTTGGTTGAAATGATTATGTGCCCGACTCCATCTTGAAGTTAAGTAGTTAGTTATATTTAAAAGGTATTATAATTCTTACTGAAACAAACATTATACCCTTTTATGAACGGATGTTTCATAGATCTATTGTGACCTTCAATTATACTGAGACAAATAACTAATGTTTCAATAGTTGGTATAAGAGAAAATGTGCGAGTACCTTTACCCTCCTCTACCTTATGTGAAATGTCACTTTTATTGGAGATACACCCGTAAAATACTCTCTACTTGCCCTCTACAGTAAGGGCAGTGGTAAGAAAGTCCACGCCTACACAAAACAAGGTGTCCACAGGGAAACACAATGTGTGTGATCTGATTTTCAAAGCACACAGTACATTTGTCTAGCGGATGTGATTCTGCATTGGCTTCGGGGGCATCTTCCTCAACATCGATGTTGACCCTTGCTGGGGCAGGCTGCTCTGCGACAGGAGCTATACCTGTGTTAGTATGCATAACACAAATGTTCACTCTTATCGATACACCGTTCACTGGACAATTTTCATATAACCTCACATACTGCAACTTGCTAACATGAGCTCACAATATGGGTTCTTAGATCATAAAAAAAAATAAAAATACTTGCCTTCCTGAGAGCCAGGTGCATCATCCACATTTATTTATCCATCTTGTATTTGAGAAACCAGAGGGTGTGCTAGAACATTGTCTACCAGGTTTTGTACAGAGTGTGAAAGTCGACGTAAATAATCAGTGAGAGAATAGCTCCCAGATACTAGTTGACGGTTGCAGTCTTTAATTAATGTCATGTTGTTTCTCAATGTACTTAGTCTGGCACGTCTGCTTACCTCTGGTCCATTCATCATTGAGTGGAATCTGGATATACCATTATCTGTGATACTTAATAGCCTGGCTGTGAAGCAGAAAAAAGTATTAGCTAAAATGTGTTTAGTAGAATCATATAAATCTTAAATATTTTTGAAAAGAATATTTAGTTCTTCACTATTTTCCTTCAAGCTTGGTAGTCGTAATAATCATACAGAATTTATCATATGCTCTTCACTGATAAAAAATAAACTATTAATTAATTAATTATAAATACTTGATTTGATATGAGGAATATATGGCAGCAGACACAAAATTGTAAAATCAAAAATTTTGTTTCTAATGTTTATCTCTAAGTTATAATTTGTTCTAGATGATACGTAGAAGGAAATGTATTTTTTATATTGTGGGATCTCCTTACCAATGAAGGTCCATATGTACAAGGTGTTGCCCCATCATGGAAACTATTGCTGCATGGAAGGATTCTACAGTGTTATTGGTCCTTCTCGAAAGTCCAAACACACTAAACTTCTCCCCTCCAATTTGGCACAGCCAAAATCTTTCGATATAGTTGCAAACATCAAAGATGTTTACACCCAAATTATTTACTACTGCAAATTGACGTATTGCTTCCAAACCATCGCTTATGGAATGGGGGGGAATCACCTGATCATAAGTGAGACCTCTTTCTGCTGGTGAGGCAACGCCATAATCATTCTGGTCGCTCTCATCAACTCTTGATTATGACGGTATTGCGATCCCCAACCATGTCTCACAATATATCTCCATACAGCCTATTGAGTGATACAAATATATTAAAAGATTTCAATACCGGTTTAATTACTTCTATATGTTCTGATATGGAAGTGTTGAGTTTATAATATAAAACAAAACTTTCATATTCATATTAATATTATTTAAATATGCTAATAATTATGCTAATGGATTTGGAAGGTTGAATTAGAGGAATTGAACCCGCATTTGCGTGGAGGGAGAGTGGAAAACCATTTAGGAAAAACCAACCCCAGTTAACCCGACTGAGATTCGAACCTTGATCTCCCCGTCTTCAGCAGTCGAGCTCAACACGACCAACGCGTTAGCCAACTACGCCGCCGAGGCAGGTTGGAACGTTATTCAGCTGACCTGTTTCAATATTAGAAACAACGTGCCATAATCATGGAAGTCATATGGGTGATGAAACACACTGGTCGTAGCAACATGACTAATATTACAGCACTCTTTGTAAATAGTTAATACCAAAATATGCTAACGTCCTGTAAGGGTTAATAATAATGTCAATTATATGCAATAGTTCATTGATCAATTATCTAATTTGAACCATACTTTCATAAATTATAAGAGATAATATATAAGTCTTGACTTGTATTATATTCATTCACTCCTTATGAAAGATCAATTAGAATGTTTTCTAAAATTTTAAATAAAATAATATAGAGAGAATTAATATCAAAATAATTAGGTATTTGGCTAGAGAGTGTTTGTGACCCCCACCCGCTTTGGCAAATCAAATTACCCTAAACGCAACCCATTGAGGATTTTGCAGAGTTCTATAATGATATATACACTAATAGTTTATTCAAGCTCGTGATAAAATGCAAAGCGATTTTGTATGTACCAAATATATTGTAAATACATTAAAATACATAATGCAAACCTGGCAAAAATGGAACCAACATCAATGTTGGTTCACCTGGGGGTAGAGACCTTCCAAGCTTCTCATTAAGGCACGCTCAAAATAAGTCATAATTGAAGGTATAATCCAATCATTGGTAACAGATTTGAACACACTTATCACCAGTGTACATACAAGCTGCGTTCTTTTCGTCATGAGGGCAAAGAATACTGGTATACCCTGTAAACAGTATAATATACAGTTCACAGCTTCAATGTAATACCTAGTCAAAGTTTTTGCTTATTAGATGAGTTTTGAGGATTCCCAACAAAGCTACAAACAGAACAGACTTTAATTTTAAAAATTTGTTTATTTAAAGTTTAATGCTTTTAAACTGTAAACATGAGTTATTAGAGAAAAATACCTACAATGCCTTGAATGTGTACATGTACACTCAATAATTGTTGTAACCCTGCAGGTCTCCTCGGTACCACTTTAAATGTGGTGTCGATTGATATTCCTCCAAGTTCTCCATATCTGCCCACTTCATCCAGAAATTCCCTACTATAAAAGACTATTGCTGTTACATCTCCATCTGTATCCTTTATGATTTCATGAGTGATTGGCTGTTGGAAACGCGTGTTTCTGTAGCGTTCCCAACAAGTTTCCAAAAGTTCCTAGATCTGGAGGAATAGGTGGAAGTTGCGTCCTTCTCTGCCGTCTCATTGTGCGAACAAACACATGTCTTTGATATTTTCTCTGAAGCTACAGGGTTCCTGAGAAATTAACCACATTCACTTACTATCACACTAATACGTCCTATTTTTGCAAATAATATACAGATGCAGTAGAGGGGGGCACATGTATTGCCGCCAGGGCACGCAAGTCTTGACAGTACTTTATTAGTAATCTGTTCACTATCACACTAAATAATGTAATGAATGTCTATATGAGTAGCGGAAAAGATTACTTCTGAAAACTTTTTTTTATAAGGTAAAAGAGGGGGAGGAGCGTAATGCTCATTTACTGTGAGGTGTAGACGGGGGTCAGGGTTAGACGTTCATTGGTTGCAAGAGAAGGCCATTATTAATTTATTTATAAATTCATCATCTTGATCCCCAAAATGTTCTCAAAAATAGTTTCTGGAATTAATCTTTTTCCACTACTTGTTTGTTTATTGGATTAAAAGTATAAGTTTGATACTGAATGTGAGGATAATTTATTAATTCTGCCCTATTAAATGTGGTTTGCCTAGGCTTTTATAAAATTTATACGTTTTCCTACCTATCCGATTCTTGCTCAAAAATATCTGTCACACATAGACTCAAATTTGTTTTGGCTCTTTCCTTGAGAGTGCGTTTTAAAATTCTTGTATCCTTTTGGTGGTTGTCAGGTGGGTGAGTGTGTAGAGGCGAGTAGTTTGGATAGCTTTATGGGAGCCCCCTCTTCTAGGCTCATTGTTGCTCTCGCTTTGCAGCCGTTGTGTGGCGTAGCACACATGTCAGCTGTCTGTAAAAGCACAGTAACAAATATGTTAACAAAATATAAAGCAAAGATAGTATTAGTAAAATATTCCAAAATATATTTATAAATAATAAATACACTTCATTAACCAGAAACAGCTATCCCCTTATTTCCCGGAGTCACATTGAATATTTAAAAAAAATCAGAGTCTTTTAATTATTTGGCGTGGTGCGATTAACTTTACATCCAATTTTTATCTTTCTATACGGGGAAGTAGCTGTTTCTATTGGTTTGGGAAATTTAAACCCCTTTCCCCAAACCCCTTGTTTTTAACTATTTAACAATTTTGAAATTTAAATGTTCAAGACTCATTTGGTTATTTGAAATTGAATCTCTGTCTGCCAAATTTTAATTTGTAATTTATCTAATTTTTTTATTTCTAATTATAGCTCCTCCTCCACTTCTAATTATAAATTTGAACAAAATCCATCACAGTTTTGGATCCATGGCCCGGGACAGAAAGACAAGACAGATTAAGTAAAATCCACATTTTTGGGTCCGTGTTCGTATAAAGTGTAAGAATTCGACAAAATCTCAAGTTCTATTTATTTTACTGTTAAATTACTTTCTCTTTAGATGATAAAGTAAAAAGTTGTTTTAAAAATAATACCACTTTAATAAAAATAAAATTATGTCTGCAATAAGAGTTATATTGAAGTAGGTCGTTTATGTATAGTATAAAAGAATATAAGAGTGTAGATTTATAGTTTAAAATATGATTATTGTTAGCTCCTTGTAAATATCTCGTAGATATGTGATTCGTTTGAAATAGCTTAATATTTAATCTTCTTGACATTTTGAAGTTCACTTATCTCCAAGGAGAAAAGGAGAGAGGGATAGAAGCATAGAGTGAGCGAGAGAGGGCAAAGGTAGCCTATTATATCTAGAAAAAACACCCGTAAACATTATTTCCTGGCAAATTATAAATTGTAAACATTTCTATTTTGAGCAACGTGGGCTAAATATTTTACTACTATTCAACTATAATAAGTATATCTTACCTTGAAAAGAGGTTTTCTCGGAATTGCTATAAAAATGGCCAGCACCATCATGATAGATACTGCTATTGTCTCTATTGCCTGGTAAAATCTCTGAGCGTCTTTGGCCATCTTCTTTGGATCCTCCTGCTTGTTGATTATCAACTTCACGAGTACGGCTGGGCGTTGGTGTCTCGAAATCATCATCACTGCTGCTATGATTTTTGGTAGGAACAAAATATCAAATGGAATAAAGTAAAACTGGACTTTTAGACCCTCGAAATTAGTTGAATCCACACTCGCGGACATATTCAATAGGCCACATGAAAGAATTCCAAATCCCGATAGAAAGAAATGTGATAAAAACTAATTATATTTTATGGCCTAGTGACCAGAGTCCAGAGATTAAATAATACGCAAACCGTCCACGACACTCAATTTAAATTAAAAGAATTGCAATGTAACACCCAATTGAAGCAGTTGTTTCTCAACGTTCCATAATTTGAGTTCTAAAAGTTCTTATTGAAATAAAGTTTCCCAAATTTGATATTTCATGCCCAAAAGTTTATTGCCAAATTTGCATCGTAAGTTATATGTGAGAAAGTGTTTTCTACCATGAAACTTTGAAAAAGTAGTGTTAGAAACCAGCCTTTTGACAAATGGTTACTTAGCTTAGAGTCACGGCGTCCCCATTGGAACCAAACAATGAAAAACTTTTAGAACAACAGTCACAGTTCCTATCACCCACACACTCCTTCATTCAAGTAGTATTTAAGTACAGTTGACCCATGGCTTCTTTGGTGCTGACTGACAACTCACAGCTGACGGCTTTGAAAAGTTACCAGACCAAATTATGTATCCCTACGCCAAGCCATATGATCTGCAAAAACATGTGTTTAGCAGCTGTCACTTCTGACAATCAAATTTTAGGTATATACCTATACTTCATTCACGGTAGGAGTTTACCTCTGAAAGGTCTTTTTTCTTACCAATATCCTACTATATAATAGATTTCTGGTAGGGAAAAAAGTCCTTTCCCAGGTAAACTCCTACCGTGAACGAACTTTAAATGTTGGCTGTCAGAAGTAAGCTGTGAGCTGTCAGTCAGCACCAAGGAAGCCACGGGACTACTGTATTTGTTAAATAATGTAGACAAATTGCATTTTATTTGAATAAGATATCTTTATAATACCAATCCATTTAATAATTAATAGGACTTAATTGTACAATAATTTTGTAAAATGTAACAAAATAACTTTTTAATAAACTGTGCTGGTCCGCCTGATGATTTTTTCTTTTCTTTTGACCCTTTTCTTGAAAAGTTTGCCCATCATTGTCCTAAACTATACATCGTACGATAAACATGCCAATAAGCATTATTATAAATAAAATTGATTTTGTTTAGTAATAATAATAATAATATTTTTATTTTTATTATTAAACTAGCTTGAGATATTGAAAGAAAATCTAATTTTAGCGTGGTTTTCACATTGTTGCAGTAAACGCAGACCTCGAACGAGGGGGAAAATATTTGTTTGTTAATTAGACCCTCAAAATAAAGCGATCAAAACTATTTCCAACATTCTAGGAATTTTTTCCGATTTGGGTACTTTTTTGCCCTGGTGCCTGGCATAATTTAGAAATAGTTGAAAAAAATAATACCGAGTGAAAAGTTTTTTCCCCTTGGTTTGAATAATTTTTTTTTTAAATAATAGTTTATACTGGTAAAGCAGTTATGGAAATCTTCTTAACATAACAAGATGTCAAATAACGAAAACTATATTTAACTTGATTTGCGATACAGGTTAATTATACAAATGTTCTCGATTGAGTTAATTTATGGATCTCTTAAATTAATATGGCTTAATAAACAATAGTTAGCACTTAATTACCTACCTTGCCATTATCTTGTTTTCTTATATAATCCTAACAAATTTATTAGGAAGGAAAAGAAAATTACACTTATTGAACCGCACGCTGTAAAGTAAATCTCTTAAGTAGAGCTGGACGATTAATTTCCAACGTTGATTTTTTTCAACGATACTAATTTATGAAAGCTTTGAGAGTAACAGACAAAATATCTTTTCGCGACATGGTGACCCACAGGTGCAACCAGTAGCGGCCTCGTGTCCTTTGCTCTTATGTTTTTATAAATCCTTATTGGATAAATAGCCGCTACTTAATAACTTTGTGGCGGTGAGCTTTGACCCCTAAGAAACACTATTTAATAATATAAACAGTGGCGGTAAGTGACAGCTATCAGACTGTTGTAAAAACTGTTAAAATAAAAATGTTCAGCCATAAAAAAAAGTTTCTTGTGGAAATTTGGTTGCCAAACGTTACAGAAACTCAATATTATAGTAGTTTTTAAACCATATTATGATTTTGCGAATGGATACATGAGAGTAGATACGTTAACTTTTGCCCTGTCTGGAACAGATGAATACTTTTTAAATCTAACTACAGTAGCCCCATGGCTTCTTTGGTGCTGACTGACAGCTCACAGCTGACAGCTTTAAAAAGTTACCAGACCAAATTACGTATCCCTACGCCGAACCAGATGATCTGCAAAAACATTTGTTTAACAGCTGTCACTTCCGAGTCAAAATTTAGGTACATACCTACTACTTAACTACCAAACAATCCTTTCAACCAAACCTAACTTCATAGTGAGAGTGAAGACTTGTTTATTATACCAACATCCTGGTTCTTCCACCTTTATATTGTAACATATACGCCCCTTCAATCCTATTGGTTGTACGTAAGAGAAGGGTTAACTGGGTATAGAGAGGTGGGGGAAATGCGACGTGATGGACCTGCAATGTATTTGATCCCAAAACGCGATGTAATGGACTTGCGATGTGATTGTACATATACGCCCCTTCAATCCTATTGGTTGTACATCAGAGTAGGGTTAGCTGGGTATAGAGGTGGGGGAAATGCGACAAGATGGACCTGCAATGTATTTGTTCCCAAAACGCGATGTAATGGACATGTGATGTAATGGACTTGCGATGTAATGGTGCCCACCCGGTTCAATGGTACCCAGGATTGGAGTTCCGTGCCAAGTTGTCATTTTTCACTTAATGAATAAAACCTAATTTTTTGTCTATGTATTTTGTGAAAGTGTAAGATTTATACTCTGTTTTTAAGTGTTAATAAATCTATTTAAAACACCTATATAAAATAGTGTCAAACTATTGTATTTTAATATTATCTGCAACAATTTACTAATTTTGTCTTGTAATTATGAGTTCTGTAACATTAATTATATAAAACTTGTTTTATCTGATGATTTATGCAACATTAACATTTTTGTAACTGTGTAAAACTTTTGTTTTTGATTATGATTTATGTAACAGTGAAATGTATGTATTAGCCTAATACTATGAACTATAAACTAATGTGGAACTTTTTTATTTCCCCATATCATTACTAATACTAGCATTACTAATGTGTTGTCTTAAGATTTATATAATAGTGTATGAATTGTGTATTACCTTGTGTTCTCGG
Source organism: Timema shepardi (assembly GCA_902151425.1). Classification (NCBI taxonomy): domain Eukaryota; kingdom Metazoa; phylum Arthropoda; class Insecta; order Phasmatodea; family Timematidae; genus Timema; species Timema shepardi. Next base: position 8,684 of record CABFVX010006875.1, read on the forward strand.
TAGCGGTGTTGAGTATACAGTATTTTTTTTTATATACAAACCCATTTTGTTCACAGTGCATTGTAATGCATTATCCTATTGTGTGATAGCATTGTGTGTTTATTCATTAAATAAATAGATTTTACAGCCTTACATATTATTTCAATGCATATATATTCTTAAACTCCACTTTGTAAAGTAGAATTCACCAACCTTTTATTTAGCTGTGGGACACATAAATGTTTTCCCCGAGACGCTGTAAACAACTTACTAACTATTTAACCAAAAAGAGCATAGAAATTATTTTTAACAATTACCTTGAACAAAGAATATAGCGTTAGATGAAAGCCTATATTTGAATTACGTTAATATGTTTGTACAATTGAGCATATCTTAAATAAATAAAGATAGATTACTTTTTAGTCATATTGGCCAGTCGATGAAATTAGTAGGTCTATATATTAATTTATAATGTTAATTTTCATCTTCTCGCACCTCTCTGGTTGAGAAAAAAATCAAAGCCGAGATTTTTATGGATGTCGACGTTTCATGACCCCCTGAATCCGAAAAAAGTATTTTGTTTTTTTGAATATCAGTCCGTATCTCTGACTAGAAACGAAACTAATCTAGCAATTGGGATAAAACTTGGAACATGGTGTTTTCATAAGGTTTCTCAGAGTTTTTTTTTAAATTATCTATCCAACCCCAAAATCAATGATATTTTTTTTACTTAAGGGCAGAACGAGAAAAAATAGATTGTATAAAACTCGACTTGATTCAAATTCGTGTATCTCTATTGTTTAATATTAAAACCAAATGGAAGCTTTCATTTCCTCATGAATATAGCTTTGAGGGTAATTTACACTTAAGGAAACTTCCAATTTTTATCGTTTCTCCACACCTCTAAACAATTTATCATTTCGAAAATGAGGGCATAATAAATATAAAAATCTTTATTTGAAATATTTTTTTATAAAAAAAATAGTTTTCGAATTATATGTATATATACACATATACACATAACAAAAGTCTTTGAATTTAAAATTGCTGTAATGCTCTGTGGGTGTGATGTTCCTCTTTTCTCTAACAGTGTATATTATTTCGTTTATGGTCTTTGGTAGAATGTGCAACAATGTCTAATAGCTCGTTTCAAATAATTATCTTACAGGTTTTAAGTAAATATTTTTTTTTAATTTACAGTAACGAGAAAGTATATGCTGTGCAATTTCCCCATCCTTCTTTAAAAACAAATGAGCCCTTTCGTAAATCTATAAATTTGATTGGGGATTTAACTTAGAAAAAAAATCATACTAGAAAATTACGAGGCTTAGCACCGTTGGTAGTGCCTCCACCTACGGCGGGCTCGATTCCTGGCGTTGACCGAGAAATGTATCATTGTTGGAATGTGGGTTTACCCTTTCACAGTGATGGATTGACTGCCGGGGGATGGATTTTGTTTCTGTCCTAGATTTAAGGTTAGAGTAATTAGTACAAAGGCGTATAATCTGAACAGGTAGCGCTAAAAAAAGTTTTAAAAAAGATAAGCACCGGCAACCTACAATGGCATCACGTAACATAATTTGAGAGCCGCTATTGTATTAGCTAGTTTCAGGTTACAGACGTGCCCAGATGGACACTAACAATAAATATGTGCATTTGTGTACAGAATGTCTACATCAATATTTCACCTCCCCTTCTCCCCCTCCACAATCATAAAACACACACACACACACACATAAGCCTACATTTTAAACCACTATTTTTTATGTCCTTTCTTGTCTAATGTTTTTTCCCCAGTTTGTTCTGACGTAATGAATTAGTTTTATAACAACTATCAAAACATAGTTTGTAGGTCCTAAGTTCAATTCCTGCGTAAAGATATTTTTTAATTTAAATAATATGTAGATGAGGCTATAACCGTAATTAACAAATACTCATATTCGACATCGTGTAGAGATAATGCTTTAAATACTTAACATCCCCCTCCCTCCCCCCTTTCCCACCACTCTATTAGTTGGGTATATCTGCATAAAGCACACTTAGTGAGTTTAATCAATATTTTTATTAATTACACTGGTGTTAATGATGAGCAATATCTAAAACAGAGGAAATGTACCCACATATCTGTGAAGGGACAAAGGAAAACCATTTAGAAAGATGCCCCCTTTGTTTACCCACTCGGGATTTGAACCCTTACCACCATTCATCATTAAAATAAACTAAATGAGCTTAGTGTTTAAATCAAGTTGAGGTTAACTTTAAAAACAAACCAACGGCTTAGTTCGGTCCCGGGGCTACCAGGTGGTCTAGGGATAAGGTGTCAATGCCAGGTCTCCACCGTGGTTCAGATCCCATGTTAAACTGTAGGTCCTCCATTTCTTCTCACAATCACCCTACACATTAGCTTAAGTTTGTATAGCCCGAACGGGGAGTAAGAAGTGGTGATGATAATAGTTTGGTCCCTGACAGTTTTCATTCATAATAGACAGAGAAGAAGAGCGTCTACCTGCTAATCCGCCCCCCACCCCACCCTCTCTGCCCTACCCAAAACTTCAGCCCAAGATTTTCCAGTCCACCGCTGATAAAGATAGATTTTTTGGTTCTCAACGGGACAGACCGTTAGTACCCACTCTCACCTTTATCTCAGCGACACAAACGCTATCTTACAGATTTTTCTCGACATTAGCTCTGTCCAAACAACGTTAAAGACAATCTTTTTTTGTCTGGTTTTCCGGGACAACTTATAGTGCATAAAATCTCTTTCAGATTGAAGCAAGCAACTAGGGCTAAGTGATGTGAAATAATCAAACTCGGTTTGGTTTTCAACATACAGCCGTGTGAAGGAGCTGTGACATGTACTCACACTTGTGCATGCACATCTGTTGTGTGTAAATTAGCCAGGTCAATGCTTTAGTCACTAGATTTACTGTGGGTATTTTCATGTACAGCTTATTACCTGTTCAAGACTACTGCAAATCTTGACTAATGGGGTAGGTTGAGGAAGGTTTAATTTAGAGGAAATGTATCTTCATTTGTGTGTACAAAGAGTGGAATACCATTTAGAAAAAATCATTCTCTTCACCCTTGATCGGAGTTAGAACTTTAACCACCTCACCACTAGACAAATCAGGACAGACGAGACTGACACCTTAGCCCTCATTCCCATCAATGTGAATTATAGGTTATTATTGTTAATGTATAAAGTCCTGAAACTTTGAGAACATGGAAAGTCTAGATGTGAATAAAAATAAACACGCGTCTTTACTTTACATCCATTACTGTTTCCAACCTGTGGTCTAGTTCAGTTTTTTAATTCCAGCCGTATATTTTTCACTTCCAGCTTGCTTGGCCTGTCATAGCTTCATATGCCTTATAATCTAAATTAAGACTAGGACAGGCACAACATCCAGTCCCCAGCTGTTAATTTATCACTGTGAAAGGGTAAACTCTTATTTCACTAATGATAAATTTTTCGGTCATACCAGAAATCGAACTCGGGACCCTTCGCTAAGTAAACAGACACACTGCCGACTGAGCTAAGGTATCTGATCATCTTTGACGCATGTCTACTTGAGACAAAAAAGTAAGGTGAGAAAGTTTTGTTTTGAATCCTAACAATAGTTTATAATATATTTACTAAAAATGGACCAGAAAGTAAATTCAAAAAACTAAAAAATAAACGATGGTGTGGGACATGTACACAGAAATGGAGTGTCGAGTTTAACAGGCTTTTAAGCTTTTTATAGAAGCACATATATATTTCTACAGGATGAAATTGTTGAAGCTTACAAAGTGAACAAACTCTTTGAGTTTCTAATTCCAGCATTCAGTGGAATGTAACAAACTTTGTGAAAAATCTAACTTCTTACATCACACCAAGTGTAAAAACTGTGCACACATTTGTAATAAAGTGGACTCCAGTTAATTATTAAAATTATAAGTCCAGGCCCCCTGGTCTCTACCTGAGATGACCATCTCCCTTTTTCTTCCAAGCAGACCTACTCACACCATCAGTCATTTCTATATGAGCAATAATGTTTAATCCATGCATTACTTCTACTATAGCAGACAGAAGAAAGGAAGATATCACTTATGGGCATTGGATTATTTCACAATTTTCTTCTTTCCCTAGGTGGGCTTTCTTCATTAAATTTACTATTATTAATTTATTTTTCCTTTTTCTTTGATTTTATCAATTTCCATTATTAAATATATAAACAATAGTATATAATAACTGATAATTTAATAATTCAATAATTATATATAATATAAATACAACACTAGATCCATCTATCAAGAGTCAAGACAGAATTTTGAACAGGCAACCGCAGAACCCAAGAAAACCCATAAACAGGCAACAACAGTATCTAAGTGACCATGATCTACTTCTAGCCATGTTGCTATAGTCCAGTTGGTGTTTTACTCTCTTCTGCTGATGAAGGGGACTGATGAACCTCGAAAATGTAATAATCAAGTGGAGCGTTTTCATTTAAAATAGCAATTTGGTGTCATTTTTACTATGATATTTTAGTGAACTTTGCCCAGATCGTATCAAACCAGAAGTTTCTATAGAGTTCCCAGAAAAGATATGAGCACAGGCAATCTTTAAGCCCTCGGAGATACTATGCTACTATCTGAAATGCACACTGGAGAAAATTTACTAACAAATCTCTTGAAAATGGATGTTACCATTAAAAATTTGTTTTATTACCTTGCAATTAAGATATGTTATTTTTATAGGAAACAAAACCTACCCGTTTGCCCAAGTGACTATTTTGTGACAGAATGTATTGGAAGAGGTAGAGTAAATGAACCTGATAAATCGATTAAATGCCGATTAAGAGGAGTGTATTATGAAATAATGATCACTTTTTAAAAGAAATGGAATTAAGATTTATAGAAAATACCAAATTAATCCTTGCCATTTCCACATGTAATCCCACATCAGACATTTTCATGAATCCTGAAATATTGTCGAACTTTGCAAAATTGTACAATAAGAACAATGAAGTTATAATGGTAATCAAAAGCAATCCAATTTCGCTAAGGCAGTGTTTTTAAACTGTCTTCACACAAGACAACTTTACTTTGAAATGAATAAGATGGCTGTAGCATTCCAAGATTTGAAACCAATTCTTGCACAGATCCTGGTAGTTCCTGTACAGCCTCTAAAGAATGCAGCTTCTCAACTATGAAGTGTATTAAAACATATCTATGTTGAAGTATGGCTGGACAGTGCCTTCACAACTTGGCTGTAATTGCAATAAAACGTGAATAAAGTAGTTCCCTGATGACATATCCTGACCCAGTTATTGAAGAATTCACATCTCATAAAGGGTGATGTTTACAATTCCTGATGGAGTGAATATTTTATTCAAATGGACTTCCAAACCAAAAGTCAGTCTTTATTAAAAGACAATTACAACAAAAAAATCAAATATAATAAAGAAAGAAAACATACAGTTTAATAGATTTATAAAGAAGGCTCACACAAAATTTATTTTCTAAAACCCCGCCTAGTCTTTTAAGACTAACACTGTGTCTTAGGTCATTCAGTAGCAGGAGGCTACGAGAATGATTTATCTCTGACCTTAGCATATTCTTGAGTCTCAGACATTATCCAACTACCTCTTTGACAGTCGTGTTGAAATCCTATTGGAAACAAATATTTAATTTTCATATGGTAGGAAAGCAGTTGAATTATGATTAAAGAAATTAGCTGTTTCTAATAGATTATTTGTGGGTTAAGTGCTGGGAGACAAATAAAAAGTATAGATGTTTAGAATACAAATTTTCTTGAATCAGAATATATTTTCTCTTGAATTTTTAATCCAAATTTAAATCCTTCAATCTTTAAAAATGTACACATTTGAAAAAATGAAAATTTAATCAAGGAAAGTTTGTATTTTAGGAGATTAACATGAAACACATAACACATTTTTTGGCATATTTTTGTTGAAACTAATAAAATCAGTTCTCGTGCTTAAATATGATCTATAATGGATTCTAATGAGGAGCGCATAAAATTGTGATTTTAACTAGAGGCCTTTAAACTTGGATCTTAGCTTCCCACATACATATATGTTTTTAAACACTGGTAACAATAAAATGTAAATAATAAAATATATAGTTTTTTTAAAAAGAAGGTACATAAACACACTTGTTAAAAAACACAATATATAAATAAAAATACTTTACTATTGATAAATTAAACAATAAAAAGCTTCACACAAAATAGTGAGACCCCTTTAAGGTTTAACAAAATGGATGATGCTTGTGATTAAGAAGCTTCCATGACCAGTTCACTTGGTGCAGACATTCCTAGCAATTCTTCTCCATTGCTGGTGTTCATTTGCTGAGCAATATTGCGGGCGATAAAGTTCCAATACTCACGGCGAATTGTATCATGTTCTTTCGCCAGGGCATCACAAATCTGACAAATAAAGATTTAATGTGCCTTTTAACACAGTGTATACCTCAAGGAAAATATAACCTATCTAAACAATATTGATTGGTTAATGGTTATATTATATATAATTTCTAAAAACTAATTAAGGTTATGTGGTATAGAGCACGAGGCTAAATTATGGTTTAAATTAGGAGGGATAGCCAGCACACTTGCCTAGGTGATACTGGAGTAGAAATTGTTTATACATAACCCTAAAAAACACATAAACACATTTTTAAGGACAAGCTTTCACTGTCACAGACAGCTTCATCAGGTCAGGAGAGTAGACTGATGCTTTTGGTTGAACAGTAAGGTTGACTGTCCACGGCTGACAGTTAAGTTGAATATGACTTACAAAGTCAGGTATTGATTAAAAAAATTAAAAATATGACAAGTTATTAATGTTAAATATATGGTGATATTGATACCAAAATAGAGTATTGGTGAATGGACAAGTTACTACGGATGTTTAAGCATTTCTAAAACTTGAAATAAGCTGATAAAAAACAGCTATATGAAGGAGAGACCCTTAAAATCTTTGGATCCAAGAACTCTTTAAGGATATTCAATATTCAGGATTTGAAGAAATTTCATATTTCAAAGTAAAAAACTAATCAAACTTTGAATATTCCAAGCATCTTGAGTACTCCCAACACACCAAATGAATACCTCTCCTTCGATGTAACAACTCATGTTTTACTTCATATATTTTCAGAAACTCGATAGAATTATTATATTCTTCAAAATTCCCACTCACCTCTAATGCCTTCTGGAATGTATGTAGTTTATCTCCGTCCCCTTTCTCCGTGCTTCCATATATATCGACTAGGAATCCCAGGAGATAAGGAGATCTAATACCTGATGTGTAAAGCTCCTCGCAAAACTCTATTACTCTTTCATTCCTACTTAGCCCTTTCTCATGATGGATTAGCAATCTGTAAAGAGGAGAGACAGTAACCAATAAAACTCAATAAAACAACCCATCAAAAGTAAAAAAGGATAGCGCTAATGACATGGTAAGGGTTATAAGGGTGCATGTCAGCAGATGAGCTCAATTTTATCAGTTAATTATATTATAAATAATATTTAATTTGAACCCAATTTTAAGAATTGACAACGCATATTAGTGTAATATAATGCTGTTTGTAATATATCGAGATATATTTCAATATTTAAAATAAGATAATATATTAGAGAGATAAAATATTTTCTTAGTGTAAATTGATAGCTAGCATTTTCTTTCAGTTGATGCATTTTGTTTACATTTCGTGGCTATTTATTTATAGGTAACACCATTCAAAACAATTATGTGCAGTCAATTTTTATTATTTCATTATTTATCAAACATTTCAGGAATTATTGAAAATGACCTCAATGAAACATCCCATTAAAGAGGTAGTGATCAACTCTGGGAAGAAATGAGAAATGTTTTAAATAATTATATAATAAGTAGAAAAAATAACTAAACATTGAAAGAGGAATTTTAAAAAAAGGGCAAATATTGGTAGAATAAGAAGATAATAGCTCAAGAGGGTGGAAAAAGGGTAAAATATAAGACAAACGAGAACAATAATGGGAAAGAAGGTTAAAATTTTATCTTATTTTCAAATTGAATTAAAAAATCTTCAATCAAGTGAAACCTGGACATGAGAGTTGGTTAGGTACCTGGTCCGGTTTCCAGGTTTGTCATTTTTCACTTCGTGAGCATGATTCTACTATTCGAAATATTTATGATAGTAGCAGTCATATATCAGTTAAAGATATATTATTTTAATTAGCTTTAAAAGAAAAAATACATTTTAGCTTCATAAAGTAAAAATAGCTCATACATTTCAGGTAGAATATTTTCTTTCATTGGTGATCAGCAATTTCTATAAAATTAAATACTGTATCCACCAAAAGATAACACAACTCCTTTTCAATAATAATCTTACAAAAAATCACAATATGACAAATATTTAAGCTACATAAATAACACATATACACACACACACACACAAAATTAGGTTGGGCCAATCAACTATTTAGAAAATTATCAATAATTGGGGGTTTCTCTTTTCAATTACAAAAGTAATAATTTAAGATCCTGACTCATAATTAATTTTGAATTAAACATTTATTCAATTTTTGTTCATTGAATTAATCAGAAAATGTTATTTTGCTGTAAAAAAAAGAGAGAAAGAGAATCCTTAGGCTATATCTTGAAAAGTAGAAAAATTCTAAAACTGGTTGCTAAAATTTAAAACTAGCAGTTATTCAGAAGTTTCCAAGCAGGAGAGCTCAAATTCTTTTATTTATATTTGAAATAATAGATATAATCAATTACAAAATTAACTTTAAAATAATGTAATGAATATTAACTGATAAATAAATTCAATCTACTTCAGTGGCCACATATACTAAGGTGTCAATCTCTCAATTGGACTACCGATGAAGGGGAAATCAAAGTTTGAATCTCAGTCGGGTATTCTAAGGGTGGTTTTCCACTCTCATTCTACAAATGCAGGTACACTTACTCAAAATTCGACCATCCATTATTATATTTGCATAAAACCTAACCTAGTAGTAAAATGCAGTGCTAAGAAAACAACTAAATTTAATTTGGTATTAAGACAATCAACATTTAAGCAATCCAGTATTCATAACTGAGTTTAACCACTCCTATCTATCATCTCACTCTTTATTAGGGAATGTCTCTTTCAAGTGTGTTGTTTGTTGGCCTTGAATTGAAAGTTTTCTTCAAGCAATCTCTGTTTGTAATCAAACATTTTCACCCTTGCTTGCTCTTTCACTCCTACACTTCTACTTACTTATCAGTAATTCTGAAAATTGAAAAATGACACCTGGACACGGGAATCAAACTCGGGACCGTTGGCTTAGTACGCCAATGCTCTTACCACTGAACTATCCAAGAATTGTCCTGTGCCCAGGGTCACTCTTCATTCATATTTTAAGGCATAGTCTATGATGGACGTGCGGAAATCATCGGATACAAATGTGTAATTTTACTAATATCATGAGCATCAGATAACGCAGCCACCCTCAACTCGGTAGTTGGTTTATTGCTGCCACTTGTACAATCATTATAATTGTAAGGGATTGCATATTTAAGAATCAAATAGCTGAAACTATTATTTAGCTTGTTAGTGGGTAAATGCTTCTCCCTGTGATGTCAAGGCTGTGTCAGCAAAAATAAAAGATAGTAGGTTTAATACAGAGAGCAATCAGCATACTATATGTTCATGCCCAGCATTCAGAAAAAAAATGTGCCAGATGTAAACAATTGAATCACTCTGCAAATGCTTCCCTCTGATGAAAAAAGCCACGCACTTGAAGTTGATTCATTTGACCCCCATACAGTTGTATGTAGTAGAGCTGAGAAAAGTACTGAACTTAAAATATCTTGGAAGTGTGATTGAAGCGAAAGGTGGAAGTAGAAAGGATCTAATGAGAAGATGACAGCAGGAAAAGTTGTTCTATAGGTGTGTAAGAGACCTGCTATGGAGAAGAGAGGACCCCTTAAAGTGGGAGGAATGATTGTACAGAGTATACTTTGTACCCATTGTCATATATGCAGAAGATTATTATTATTTTTAGCACCGCGTTTTACTACCCGTTCGGGTTATATGCTTTAAGTACTAATTACACTAATGGATTAGGAATTGGGAAGGTTGAATTAGAGGAAGTGAACCCGCATTTGCGTGGAGGGAGAGTGAAAAACCATTTAGGAAAAAAAAACTCAGTTCACCCGAGCAAGATTCGAACCTCGATCTTCCCGCCCTCAGCAGTCGAACTTAACACAACTAGTGTGTTAGCCAACTACGCCACCTAGGTGGGTCATATGCAGAAGAAACCTGGACAATGAATGCGAGACTATGAAAGTGGAAGTCCTGGGAATGAAGTTTGTGAGGAGAATGTTAGCTGTAACGAGGATAAACAAGATTAGGAATAACGTTATGCAGGAAATAGTTGGCGTACAGGGAATATTTGAAATAGTAGTGGAAGCAAGACTGAGATGGTAAGAGTGTGTAATGAGAATGGGGAAAAGAGAGGATGACAAAGAAAATGGTGGAAATGAAGTATGTAGAAAAAAGACTGCAAGAGAAGCCAAGACAGAGATAGGAGGAGCAGATAACAGAAAGTCTGCAAATAGGGGTATAAGAATAGAAGCAAATAAAGAAGGAAGAGTGGTGGTAGGATAGAGAAAGATGGAGGCATCTTAATAAAGTGATCCAGTCCCATGCTGGACACAGTTGATGATGATGATTTTTGAAAAATCAAAATTTGCAGGATAGGAATATCGTCACCATCACCACCAACAACTGTTTCCAGCCTGTGGCAGGGTTGGTTTACTAAAATGCTTCCTTCTTCTTCATCTACTATCCTTCCACCACTCTTCCTAATTTAACCGCTCTTTGATTTTACTACTTTTCATTAAAGCAAAGCAAAAAAGTTGTTAAAGTTATTGGCTTACCCCCGAAGGTAGTTCCAAGAACTCTCATTACATGTAACCTTCTTGATCTTATCTAAGCTGTACGCAATCTCTCTATCAAGTATGTCCTTGGTGAAACCAGTGGTGTTGTTGATAACAAAGTAGCGATGGTTCCATGCAGAATTGTTACGGATATCTTCCTCTAACAAGGTGTCTACATATGCCAACTCATTGTCAAACAAACTGAAACAAATACCGGAAGAGTTACCAATACTAGAGTCATTAATTTTATTTGGAAGAAGGTACATGAAAGATGTATACAAAAATATAAAAGAAATAAACACAATAAGGCTTTTAAAATGAAAATAAGAACACTTTAAGTTACTGCCATTGGACAAAGAAGTAATGGCTGGCTCTTGAAGAAAATTTATTGTTACTGCCCAGTCCCTCGATCTAGGTTTCATTTTATGGGAACTCATCAGGAGGGAGTGTGAAACGTGTAACACAGTTACTTAAAATTCTTGAAAAAGGAAACCAAAAAACACAAAAGCGAGAAAAAGAAAATTGGATAAAAATTACAGGACAATTAGGAACATATAAAAGGAAAACATAAAGGACCAAGAGAGAAGAAATTTTCCTTATTTAGTTATCAAAAGTACTCAGTATTTTAGAATAAACTATTTGTCAAGCCAAAGTCAATATGTTAGATGAAAAACTAGAAAGACCAAATTCGGAAATATACTTTGGACCCAAAGAAATTTTCAAAGATTTAAAAAGAAACTAAAATAGTTTATAGATTATTCAAAAATAACTTTTTTCATAACTCTCTTAGTTGAATTAAAATGATGATATCAAAAAATAAACGGTTTATTAGATTACAAAGGAAATCCTTTAGTAATCTTAACCGCTATACGTTACACCTTTTGATATTTATTAATGATGTGATAGCTCAGTCGTTAAAGTGTGAGTCGCAGAATTTTTAGAAAACTTTGAATCAAAAAAACACACATTATTGTCACAAAATATTTATGCTGTGTGTAAATAACAAATTATGTCAAACAAAATGGTGTTCCATTTTGGCAATTAAATAGCCCTTTAAGACCATCAGATTAACACTTTAACAATGGCACACCCAAGCAGAGATATGTACAGTAAGATTCTGGTAGGGAGAAACTTTTAGAAAATACAATACAACACATCTTTTACTGCCAACAATGATATTGTTATATTATTAGTGATATTTTATAGATCTATCAAAAGTGACAGCTGAAGCTCACATTACTTGACGTATGTACATGTGAAGGTAGATAGTAACTTTTCTAGCTATCAGATGATAAGACTTTTCCTATGACAGAGCATGTAGATAGATTTTCAATTGCTACTCAACCTTAGAAACAAAATTCCCTGAGAATTCCAGGTTTTTCCAGGCAATTTTCAGTTTCTTAAATGCTAAAAAAAAATTATACTATAGCTAAAAAGTACATGGATTTAACATTTTTACTATCTTGATTAATTTGTATTTCTAAAATGCATTCAAATCTACAAAATTAATGTAATAAAAATAATTGATATTTAGAATTTAAGAAAATTCATAATCTGTTTTGTGATTGGTCATAAAAATCATTAACAAAACTTGAAACTAGCTTTCTATAAAAATTAAAGATATATATTTGAAGTGTATTCTTTTTAAAGTTTAATTATTCTCAATTGACTTTTGTTAGATTGTAATCATTCAGAAACAAAATCTGTTAGCCAAGGTTTAGTTTCTTAACTTGGTCATCTATAAAAATTCATAAACCTCTTTTTTAAAGTAAGCCAGACATAAAATTTGAATACAAATTCAGTTAATGTTAGTGAATTAACCTTTGCAAATTAAAATGATAATATTCTTCATATGCAACACTTGCTTGCTCCACAATCAATGCCTCAGCAAACTATAACCTGCTTAAATGTATGAACCTGTCTCTGCATGTTTCAAACACAGTGCATTTTCAATTTTGCATATACCAAATTGTTCAGATTGCTTAAAGTTCTTGTTTTTATTTAAATAAGGTATTATGTGGAGAAAAAATATATTTATAATATTTATTTGCAATGATATAAGTAAGACGAGCACTTTTTTTTAACTATCGGGAATTCAAAAAAATGCCTGAGTAACCCCAAAATTCCACAAGAATTCCTTGATTTTCCATGCGAAAAAGAAATTTCCTGAGAATTACAGGTTTGACAAGTGTATAAACATCCTATATAAAAATCTTATTCGTCTACTAACTTGAACTTACGAAGTACCCACTGGCGGTGCTGCCAAGCGTGATAGTTCTTAGCATCTTGGTTCAGGCTCATCCGAGTCACCTGCAGCTCTTGGGAGGGCTCTTGGAGCCAATTGACTATCACTCCCCGGTGGTGCCTAGGAAATATGAACTCAATGAGGTTGGATGAAATGACTGACCTAGGAGGGTGAGCTTACATTCCAGACAAGGTGAACACAGTTTTTATTTTTATAAATGAGGTTATCCCTCCTTCCCCCCAACATGGCTGATAGTGATTTTCTAAATTTCAATATTTTACTCTAAAATAATAAATATCTATCACACAAGTACAGCCCTGGGCAAACATTTAATCTGAAAAACAGCATAGAAAACTGAAATAAAAGGGCGAGCCACATAGAAAAAATAAATGGAAGGATGGACAGCATAGATACATAACAGGAAGGGCAAGCCGCATAGAAAACATGAATGGAAGGGCAGGACACATAAAAAGTAGATCTAGAAGGGCAGGACACATAGAAAATAGCACTGAAAGGGCAGGACACACAGAAAATAGCAGAAGAAGGGGACTGATGTACCTACCCCAAAAATTAGTATATGTTTTGTTGTGTTTTAACTGTGAGCTCTGAGGCCTACAATTTCCTGGTAAGTGTGTAGGCCTTGCTCTTATATCCTCCTTTCAATGTATAATTTAATGGGTGACCTGGCGGTCTAGGGGTAAGGTGTCAAACTTCTGTGCTGGGGGTCTGAACATTAATCCTTGGTCCCAACACAGGTTTATCTGATTACCAAACCCTTCCTTCACCCCTGACAATACGTGTATTAATCACAGCTTGTGAATGTGTTGAATGTCAGGCCTCCACCGTGGTTCGGATTCCACGTTAAACTGTAGGTCCTTCATTTCATCTCACAATCACACTACCATTACACATTAGGGTAAGTGCGTACAGCCCGAACAGGTAGTAAGACGAGTATAATTTAATATAGCTGTTTTGTGCCATTTTTCCTTTGAAAATCTTAAATCAATAATTCAACTCTAGTAGAAATTTTATGGATTCAGATTATCTGTAATCAGATTGTGGGTTGTACAAAAATAGGTGTGTGTGTGGCAACATGCAGCCCCAAAAAAGTTCCCTAGGTTTAAGTATATTATATACATTTTTGAACTTAAATAAATAATCATAATAATATAGAATTGATTATTTAAACACTAACTTTATTGGGATATTTTCTTAATAAAGAACTGCTTCACATTATCTAATGTATACCTTTTAGACAGTGGATATCAGTGCACAAATTAGAAACTTACACAACTTAAATCAGTGGATAACTTGAACAGGTAGTAAAACATGGTGCTAAAAAAAATTTAATCGGTATAAGAGTATAATCCGAAATGGTAGTAAGCCATTTAAGTTACTAAACACAAACCCTTGATACAAAGAGAAAGCATATGTGCTGTAGGGTATGATATTATGGATGGGCTCTCAGATCCTTAAGGATAATCGAGAATTGAGGGTTTGAGAAAATTGTGAGTTTGAAACTTACATCCTTAAATATATATAATTTTTTCAAGTGAAATTTATATATTTATATATATATATATATATACTTTTTTTATTTTTCAAGTGAAATTTGTTTAAAAGCTGTAATACTGCTTAGTGGTAGGTCAGAACCAATTATAATAATAGGATGAACTTAACAACCAGGCCCCAGTCCAGTAATTTAACACTAAGCCGAATGTATAAATTTTGTAAAATTGAAGATTCAAATTCAGAAAAGAGTGTATTCTACCCAACTCTAATATATATTACCCAATTTGTCCAGCAAGACTTTGGGTTGAACCAAGGTCCTCTAGACCTGTGGTTGACTTCCCTAAAGACTCTTAATTGAGAAAGCGCTTTAAGCCAATTCAAAAATCAGTAACTTTCAAGTAATATACTTACCAGACTTGGTAATTTTTTGGGTTATCCTCTGCTATTTGTTTAACATAATTTAATTCTTCATACAAATCTTTATCAAGATGTTTCAGTATTTCCCTCCTGAAAATGTTTGAAGAAAATTACTATTGTATGCACATTATTAATCGATCTGTATATTCATTCTTAAAGTTATAAATTCTGCGAGAAAAATAAATGGCTAACAATGTTTCTATAAAACATGTTAGAAAAGATTAACTATTTTGATTGTTTGAAAAGTTACTGGAACTATTTTTATACATTTAACACCTTGGAATGAGTCGTGCAGCTGACACTTTAGACCGATGATGTTAGATAAAATTTCAACAGCTAAAAACTAAAAATAGTGAATTGGCCACAGTCTATATAAAAGCCTCAAGGCTCATTTCGTGACATCACAGTATGCACTCGGCCAGCAGCTACCAACTGCATGGCAGTATACGGCGCTTTCGTGTTCTGGCCACACATTCCTTTACTCTACAGCTTCATTTAGAATAAATATGTAATAAATTTAGCTTATTCTATTGTGTTGCTTCTTGTGTTGGATACATTTTAGGTATTTAGTGGGTAATATCAAATAAAGTCAATACTTTGGACTTAACAAATAGGTTTTTACTGACTCAACCCCTTCTCAGGAGAGGTGTTGCAATAACAAGCGCAATAATAAAATGAAACAACAGGGACCTTAATTTGATCTACACCCAAATGTTCCCAAGCCCAAGTATCTGAACCTAGATGTTTAACAATCAGTAAAAAAAAATATTTAATTATACATGTTAATTGGAGTATAAGGGTATGCTTGATACTAAAGCATAACAACAGAATAGAAAATGACATTGAGCTAGAGGTCGTTTTATTTTCATAATCCGAACGTTAAAAATATTGCGTTATTAAATTGCGCACAATGTTCAAAAATAACTTTATAAATAAAATAAAAGAATCTATGTACAAGAAATGATTATAGAATTTCACAGAGTATTACACGCTCAATCAAATATAAAGAATATTCATAATAATTTAACTGGACTAATCTATATACGTGCCAAAAGTTAAAATGAAGTGAACAATGAATAATAAAAAATGAAAGTTGGCAAATCTGTATATTAGAAAATATATTTGTATTACATCTCATATCCTTTGCATAGCACCTAGTAGGATTATGCTCCTGACCATACACTTGGTTATATTCAAAATAAATAAAGATATGATTATTGTCCAACAACCTGAGAGGCGGAGCAACCTACCTAAAGGCTTAATCAATCTCTTACAAACATACTGAGTGTATAATAGCGGTTGGCAAACATTAATTGAAATTCTCCTTGGGCAACAATTGAAAGTAAGATAACAATATATTCCATTCACGGTAGGAATTGACTTCTAAAAGGCCTTTTTCCCTACCATAAATCTACTATATAGTAGAATATTGGTATGAAAAAAGACCTTTCAGAGAGTAATTCCTACCGTGAATGGAATATACATATAAGTTTCTTTTAGAACGCCTAGTACAGTATGACAGGAACCCAACCATAATATAGTTCTATATACCTTACAAAATATAACAACAACATTTGACTTGTTTATAATATCATAGGATCTAAATTTAAGCAGACAAGTCCAAAAAAATGCCTCTATTCATAACAAATCTAAATACCCAACAAAACTAAACTAGTAAAAATTATTCATAAAAAATATTATGCCGAAGCAAATCCAAATTCGGTTCCTACATAATTGAGTAACAATTTAACTGTTTCCCAGGTTTACATATAATATAAAGTTTTTCCAACGTAGTGGACAATCACATGTAGAAAGATCCCACATCCTAAAAGCCTCAAAGTCAGATTCAATTTTGTTTGTGAGCCTACACAAATGCAATTTTTAGGCAGTTTACCAGTTTCATATTATGCAAATAAGAAGGCGTGGATGACCACATATATTTTTATGCAATCGCTAATGAGCTGGGATATGGAACTGCAGCATAAGTCCAGAAAAATTCTGTTGATATTGGACAAATGTTTGGCACACCCTCATGTAGATGGTTTGAAAAATATTGAACTAGAATTTTTACCCCCTAACACAACATCTCTGATACAGCCAATTATATTATATTATATTATATTATATTATAAAAAAATTGAAGACGTATTATTGTGGAAAGCTGGTTAATCACATACTTAAAGTGATTGAGGAAAATCTGTTGACATCTTCTTCAAAAGCAATAGAAGTTAGTGTAATTCAGAATTGTTTTGCTAAATGTGGTTTCATGACTAATTGTGATTCCGATGCAGTTATATGTACAGACAATGAAATGTCTCTAGAACTGCAACACATCCAAAATTGTGAAGATTGTTTAAACAGTGACAATAACCTTCAATGGCATGATGAAAATGAAGATTGTGAGGACACAATTATTGAAGAAATTGCAGCAAAACACTCAAGAGACAACAGAACAACAAGAAAATGATGACAATGAAACACCTAAGCGAGTGACTAACCAGGATGCCAGGAAATATATCACCGAGTTAAGACGCTACTTCATGCAGTAAGGCAAAAGAGGCTGCACTAAATACCTGCGCCGGCTTTGTACAAGTGCAGTCCAAAAAGAAAACACGTCAGGGTACACCTGATAATTTTTTCCAAAGAAAGAATTCTTAAATAATGTGTAACTACTTGACACATACAAGTGTGTACTGTATATTCATTTTACATAGTACATTTTGTTTGCTTTTTGCTTTAGTTACAGTATTTTTACATAAATCTTTGTACCATTAAAATTTTGTTTAATTGGGCCAGAGCAACCTGGTCAGATGTGTCCCAATTGACCTGAATCAATTGTATTAAAAAAGAGGACAGCGGTGTGGAGATGACAAAAAATAACATACCTGTACTGCCAAACAGTATAATTTGCAGGATTCAAGTCCAAGGCATCCTTAGTCAACTCAAGGGCACGTTCAGACTTCTCATTTGACTTTAACACTGCTCGAAAATAGTCATACACATCCTTAACTGCAACAAAAAAACAGCAAAATACACTTAAGGTCATGTAGCCTATTTAAAATTTAAAAGTAGTAACTCGATGTTGTGTATTTCCACGTTTAATAAGTGATTTTAGTTGCATATTTAATAATTAATTAAAAAATATATAAGCTAAATATGTTTTCATTCATTTACTGTCAGTTTGTGAAGCTCTCTCTCAAGCTCGACACTGAACTCAAGAGTTCATATTTTAAAATAATCTACAGATCTGTGAAACCAAGACAAGTAGACAAGAGCAACAAACAATAATATTAGAGACTACTGATCAAAACAGCATTATATTTCTTTAAAAAAACCTAATATTAGATTGTTCATCCATTGAGAATTCATTCTTTAAAGAGGGGGGGTTGAATTCTAATCTTAATTTTGCCATTGAATCTTAAAAATACATGATTAGCATGTACATATTTTGCTTTCCCATATTAGTATTTTTTTATCAATTCCAATCTTGCTCACTTTAAGAGATAAATTAATGGTCTTGAGTCTGGTTGTTATGTTTGTCCTATAATAATGTTGGTAGAAGAGAAGGTTGCCTTGGTCCCTATACCTGCCAGCAAATAATGGCTTTCTCCTCTCACACCACCATCCCACCAACCACCTCAGCATGACGTTATGTGGTGACCATACGGCTGCTTAGACTCAAGACAGGGTTGCCACTGTTTCCTTACTACCAAATTCTCATTGTTTTCCAGTATTTCCAAAAGGAATTCTCATTTCTACAGGCAGCTTAGATTTCAGAAAAGAGTCATAAAATTTCAATCTTCATCAAAATGACGGGTGTGAAGTCTCATAACTTATTTTACGTTTTTAAATAATGTCACAATTATTCTTATTAGAGGATTTTGGTGCATAACATTTAACATATCTACAATGAAAACTATCACAGCCTAGCTTAACATAGCCTTTCATGTGTCAATAAAATAATAAATGTGTGTAAGTCGTAATATTGTTACATGTAAAATAAACTGAATTTGTTTATTAAAATGTTATGAAAAGGAATACAAAAGAATCAAGATACAGATAGTATAATAGAGGATCAAAATGCGATGTCCATCAATGCAATAGGCCTAGTTTGATGTTGGATATTTTAGGATTCTGAAATTTCATGAAAAAGATATGGAAGACTGGAAGATTAGGTTTTGTAAGTTGGATAACTTATAATAATTTTTAAAAGTGTTAAGTTTTGTGAACCATTAAAATACTTTTGGTGCCATGATGTGACAATTTAATTCAGTGGTGGTGGAACTGTGTGGAGTGTAGGGAGCATTGCCCTGCTCCTTCCCTTTATTCTCGATATATTTCAAGTCCTTTAATATGATAAAATATGAAGCTGAAAGAAGACCTTAAATCAAACTCAAAATTAAAGATCTATTCAATTTTCAAAAATGTGACAAAGAAGACCAAGTTTCAAATAGCCTATAGAGGAATATATTAGGAAAATATCAAGTGAGGAGCATTCTAAATAGCTTCTAGGGCCATCTAGGGAAGCAGTGAGCACCCCTCCAAATAGCGTAGCGTCTAGATCAATGTAATTTTGAATAATTTTCGCAGAAAGACCATTCTAAATAATTTCTTAAAGCAGTAGGAATCATGTGGTGGTACTTGAGCCTCTTTTGTATTGAGCATGGTCTTAAAACATTTGCTTGTAAAGGGTTTAATCGTGTAGCACTGGTTGAATTCAACAGATTCTATATACCCAACATCTGTATTATATGTAAACTCTATAAGTTCTCTATTGTCGGTAGTGTGTTCCTTAATATTGTGGTTTGCCATTCATGGTATGTCCCACATTTCCGTCTGTTGGTTCAAAGCTATCGAAGATGTTTATTTGTTGTGTCTAAGTGTGTCCTTAGAAAGTGAGCTGCTTCTCCTACTACCCTCAGCATCTCAAGCCTATACATGTTTACCCCCAACTCTTTTGTTTTCAAATGGCTCTTTCAATAAAGTTTACGCTATCTCATAATAAGTGTAACTTTCTAAAGATTGAGTAGATCACAAATCATCTCAACTGTGTAGGAAATCTTTCAAAGTGTGAAAATGTTTTTTTTTTTTTGCAAAATATTAATGTTTTCACTAAAACAATCCAACTAAGCTTAAACTAAACTTTTGTGTGATTTTAAATACAGTTTTCGATGAGCCTACCTATCTATAGGACCCATGCTTAAATACCAACTATGTGAGATTATAAGAATTTTTTTAATGATAATAAATGTCTTCATAAAGTTTGTTTTGTTTTATTTGGAAACTTCAGAATCTTACATCTATAAGCATACATAAGTTAAGTTAACTTTGAGTGAACGTTAAGTTAAGTTGATCGTGATCCTGGAAAAACCGATCTCTACCCGCTAATTTCAGTTTCCCCTAAAACTATCCTCATTTTCCTGACCTATTGCATAAAAACACTCCGGCCGTGTCTGAATAGTTTGTCCCCTACGCACTTGGGCACTTTACTGCACACTTTAATAAAACACATTTCTGGCACCCCTAAGTACATAGGGCGCATGATAGTTTTCGGACAGCAAAGTACAGCTAGAGCCATCTGGTGGCTAATTCTGAAACATGTGTTTCCATGGTAACAATAATGAATTTTGATAGTTTTGTCAATGGTGACATATTTTGAAGACGCGAATTTATAAATTAACAGGAATTTTGAAATTTGTCACAAGAGCAGAGATAATCAAAATGGATCGAGAAAGGTGTGGGCTTGGACTAATCTTATGCATGAGATCCCAATTAAATAATTTAATAAGATTAAATGTAAATTGACTTCCTTTTTAGAATTGTCAATACCAGCCGTTTAGAGGAATAGTGTGATATGTTCCTAAAACTATAGTAATAAACTTGTGTATTATAAAAGATCTTGGCCTAATTTACACATTATATTACATTTAAATTACCATTTGAAATATGTGATTCATAAACAAAAGAGCTTACCCAAATTAAATATTTCGCTGGTCTAATCATGGTCGGATAAATTGAGCTATTTTTTGGGAAAGGGCCGCAGTGGCAAAGGAGGGTCCGAACCCCCCCCCCACCCCCCACCCCCCCCCGCATGAACCATTTAAAATAAGAATAATTAAATCTAAAAATGTGCTTATATAAAGCACTTGGAGTTTATAAATTCCTTCCCTCAGTTATTATTAAAAAGGCTCCAAACAGCTTTTAGAGGTATTTAGTATTGGAAAATGTTCTCGGCCCCNAATAAGAATAATTAAATCTAAAAATGTGCTTATATAAAGCACTTGGAGTTTATAAATTCCTTCCCTCAGTTATTATTAAAAAGGCTCCAAACAGCTTTTAGAGGTATTTAGTATTGGAAAATGTTCTCGGCCCCAGCGCCAAAACTCTTTCCTCCTCGGGAAATTAGAGAACTTTTACGCCCAGACACCCTCTCCCAACTTTTTTCTGGCTACACCCCTAAGAGTTATAATAACAATTTTGGAATGTAGGCTTATCCATCACCCAACCATTTGTGGGAGAGGGATATGTCCCCCTTTTCCCCCTGTGGATCCGCCCCTGGGTTTGAGGCGTCACTCACAGTAGACTAGACTGCCGATACTGGGGTGAGATTGAGGTTCAAATCTCAGAGGGTTGTTTTCCCCTCCACGCAAATGCGGGTACACAGTCCCTAATTATAACATTTCTAATCTAAGGACTTGTTGTAATTAGTACATAAGTGTATAACCTAAGTTCAGCTAACGCTGTACAAGAGTAGTATGTCCATATTACACTGGTTTATTAAATTGTATGGCGCATAAAATAAGTTTTGGTTCATTAAGAATACTCAAACCATTTGATAGTTCAAATTAAAAGATATGTAAAGCTACATTATTTAATGTTTTTTTAAAAATTTTAGTTCCGACCTGATACGTACTGTGTTCTCAACGCAGAAGAGATTTTGCGCAATTTCCTAGGAGGGACACTTGACTACAAGGTGCATGTTTGCCTTACAAGAGACTCATTCAATGTTTTTGAGTCTATGTAGATGCCTCAAGGTCATGGGTGAGATTTAAAACAAGAAAATCTACGCCAGTGGGGTACATGTACCTCTTGGAGGTGAAGTTAGTGCATTGATAGGTGGTGCATTTATGCAATTTCTGTGATATAAATATATATGTAATACATACTGGAATGGAGTTTATTTACTAGTAATTTATAATATAGGCCTACAAGGGGTATACAATTTAGCAAAATTTTCCGAAGAAGTACTTGAATAACAAAAGCTTGGGAACCACTTGCCTTGGGCATCACACTCACATTAGAATAGACTTTCAGTGACAGGGAGATCAGGTTTTGAATCCTAATCAAACATTCTCATTTAGATCTTTCCTACATGGTTTTTTGCTCCCTTAATGCAAATGTGGACCCATTTCCTCTAATTTCTACCTTATTTCTCTCCTACATTAATATAAATATTAAGATAACCTAAAGAGGTAGTGGCACATAGTGCGCAAAACAAAACGTTTATATGAGGTTCTTTTTTCAGATGGGACCTAGCAATCCGACTTCTCATCTTCCTTTTCTAGTTAGACTGTGGCACATACTACCGTGCAATTTCTTGTCTTGTGTTCCAAGAGCGACCATCCATGTGATCATACAGTCTATGATGAATGAAATGATAGAAACACTTTCACATAAGGTTATTATTAAGTACGCCACGGCACAAGGACTAGATCAAGTTGGAAAAGATTTTGGAAGGCTGGCAAGATCAGCAGTATTTAATGATGTTATTGCAGCAATCGATGGATGTCATGTCCAAGTGAAGGTAACAGGACCAAATAGGCAGGTCTATTTTTATAGAAAGTTGAACTATTCAGTGCAGTTTCAAGCGGTTGTAGATGGAAAAGGTAATTTGTATTGATGTTTTTGCTGAGTACCCAGAATCCATACATGATGCAAGAGTGTTAAGGGCTCTAAGAGGGAAAGACAATACCCCCCTCCAGGCTATTTTATTTTGGGAGATGGTAGGTACCCACTAATTTAAAGGCCAATTACCATTGTAACACCTTTTCACAACCCACACTTAGTGGATGAAATGTTGTTTAATAGACAACTCAGTTCAGCTTGTAATATAGTTGAGTAAGTTTTTGGGATGATAAAAGCGATGGACTATATTTTTAAAAATTGTTGAAATTAAACATACAAAAGTTTCCAGATTAATTGCTGTTTGCTCTAATATACACAATATGTGTGTTACTTAGGAGATATCTTACAACCCGTTTATGAGGATATTGATTATGTTGAAGAAGTAGAAGCAGTACAGCTAAGGTTACATTTGGCAAGAAGACTGCTTGTCCCAGAAGTGATGATGCAGCATTAATTATGAATGTCAAAACTATCATCTAGTAGTATAAGTGACCCCAAAATAATTGAACTCTCAAATGGTCAATTTGTTTTTTACTTTGGGGTGCTTTGGTTGGGCAAAACAAATAATCTTTGTCTACATATCCAATTAGGTTTACACCTGTCAGTGTATTTGTTCAATTTCTGATAAGCCTAAGTTCAAATACTGATATGTGTGTGTTAAAAAGTGTTTAGTTCTGTGTTCAATTTCTGACATGCCTATGTTCAAAGACTGACAGTGTGTGTTCAAAAGATTTAATTGTGTGTTTAATTTCTGATAATGATGATGTTCAATTTCAAATAAGCCAAAGTTCAAAGAATGACATGCCTTTGTTCAAAACAGTACATAATTCCTTGTTCGATTTCTGATATGAACTAAGTTCAAAGAATGATACGCCTATGTTCAAAATTGTATAATTCTATGTTCAATTTCTCTTACGCCTTTGTTAAAAGCTGCACTGTTATATGGTCATAGACTGATATTTTTATGTTCATATCTGAATTCTATACTCAAATATTGACCTGTTACCATAGTATAGTAAAAAATATACAAAGTATTTGATTTGTTTTGAGTTCCCAGCAGATCCAACTATCCCACTACCTAGTTTAAATGAATGTTACTATACTAATAGCAGGATGTTATTTGGTTTCGGGTGTCCCCTAGTAGTACTTATTTCAAAAGTTAAAATAAATCACTAATATAATTTAATTTGATTTTATATCGCAGGAATGTCTTAGTAACCAAACGATTTTCTAAATTTACCAACAATATTTTATTTTAAGCTTATAAAACTAGGTCCCATATAAAACCAGATTGTGTAATACTTGTACACACTAAAAAAAAACATTGTCAACATAGGTGATCACAAATTGATTCACTAGCTTTTTTTTTAAATAAAAAATACACACATGTTTTAAACATTTATTACATCTCATCACTGGATAGCACAGTGGTAGAGCATTAATGCGCCAAGTCAAATGTCCTGGGTTTTATTCTCATATACATGGTGTCATTTTAAAACTTATATTTAATTATAAAATTAATAGATGCGAAAATATCACTGGTTTAAAAACTGTTAAAATAAAGAGTTCATTTTTTCTCCCTGCGCTTTTAATGTCTCCAGTGAATGTTTTATTTTTCTACATACATGTTTCTTCTATCACTTTGGATGAATTTGCTTTTTTTTTTGTAAGGTTGTGAAGGACTGTCACTTTTTGGAGATGAACTGTTACTCATAATAGGCTTTACACTTTAGGTTGGTCCCGGCTCCCGCACTATTAGGCGGTGAGAAGAGCTGAACAACTCTGGTGGGTTAACATGGTCTCGCTGACTCAAGACAGCCTCCATAGCTACCCTAAACGGCCATGTTTCTGCCATTTCTTCATCCATATATGTTCGTGCTCAAATTTTTGGATATTTTATATCCTGAAATAGAAGTATAAACTACAAATTATTTTGAAAATGTCCATACACAGAAAGAGAAAATGCTAATTAAACCATTATAAAAAGATAAAAAATTATCTTGAATGAAAATTGATTCATTTTAATGATTGTAAAAATCTATAGTAAAAAATTCCAAATTTATATTTCAATATATTTTTGTATGAAATGTTGATATATTTTTTTCTGTAGTCAGAACAATATTTGAAGAATGAGCTCCCCTCCCCTCAGAAAGAAAATTCTGAAAGCAGGCATTAACAGTTTGCAATGAGATGGCTAGCAAAGTGAAATTTACCCCCACTAATAGCCTACATTTATTCAGAACTTCCCTCCCTTTTAGTTCTAATCAGTTAAATCAAATTTAATTAACAAGTGAAACAAAGACAAATCAATAAATACCTTGTATTTTATTACAAGATTTTACCCCCCCACCTGAAATGTCTTCGGCACCCAGCTGCCTGAGGGCAGTTCTGTGGAGAAAAAGTTTAATTTTAACATTGTGGGCCTACCAATAATCAATTAATAAAATATGTCAGCAGGGTAAGAAAATGGAATTTTCAAATAAGTGTACTATCATTTGAGTGGAGATAAATGATAAATCATACATTTTCTTGGTCCAGATTAGGCTGTTTTTAAAATAAATTAATATGTGAAATTAGACCTACTTACTTGTACCCCATAATTGCGGCATTTCTTTTGCTGATGAACAAACTCTCATTTATCTTCCTTAAGTCTATGAACCTTAGGGTTTGTGCCATTGTCCCTGTAAAGAATAAACTCAATTATATGCGGTTTATGTTATTTTACAATAATAATAATGAAAAATTATGCTTAAAAGTAGACCAAAGTAAAATGATGCTAAATTATATTTTGTATTTATTAAACCCATTTGTGAAATTGTTAAGAAAGTATTTGGAAAACGTGCGCCAAAAATGGCCAAGATATCACAATTTTATAAAATTTAAAATTTCTGGGAAGTTGACAACTAAACTAGACCTAGCTTAGAAAGTTATCAATTTGTTTTAAAACATGTAAAGTATTGCTAGATAAATACATAGGCCTATGTAAATTCTAAAATTAATTACTTACATGTCGATCTCTCGTTTTGAGACATTTTGCTGAATGAAGGACTGCTGAAAAAACAAAGAAATTACACACCAAACGAAGCGCAACATATATAGGGATACCAAGGAGCATGTCGAACCTTTTTACATATTTAAAAAAATTGTTAAATATATATATATATAAAATATAAATGTAAACATTGTCGTAATTAATGTACTTTTATCTGTAGAGTATTATTAACAAACAAACTTTACGGAAGATCTTCTAACTCATAAATAAATTTCCTTTTGACAGAGATTTTCACACTAGAAAGAGAAATTTAACCCTTTAATTAACAAAGAACAAACCATACTAGTTTTATACAACTGTTTGTGAATGTTTTAATCCATTGTCATAATTTAGATAATAGGTACTTTCATTCAATATAAAACACTAGTTTAAATTAAGTGCGCGATGATAAAGGGCAAGTCGTATGTCCCCCTTAGTAAAGTGCGCAATAAAGGGTGCAATTGTAGACCTTAAGAGAATTCAGACACAATCAAAAATCACTTCCTGCCTTTAAGCCGACGCCATTGTAACTTTAAAGTTCACATTGCTTCCAAGGGCCCTTAGACGGACTATTCAAACACGGCCTCCATGTCGCAACAAGTTATCAATAGCCAAATGTGTTGACAAGACCTATTATTTAAGAAAATGTTTGTATTATTTCATCTTCAAATTACAATCAATAAAAGAAAATCCATGTGTTCCAAATGCACAGATAACTAATAAAGACAATTATTATTGATGGATAAGTTGCAATCACTGTCCAAAGTTTAAGATTTCAAACTCACATTTGTCTGTGTATAGTATAGATACAACAGTATTTGGGCCATCGTCTTGAGGAACAGGTGAAACATCTTTCCATTCCTCTCTATCTTTATAGAGTACCCAAGATGATTCATCACATAATTCCTCTGTGCTACTGCTAGCCATATTATATTATATATAATAATATATATTACATTATTTTCAGCAGCGGACAGAAAAAATTCACAACCACAATAAACAAACTAAAATGAGCCAACATAGGAAAAAAATAATTAACCAACAGTAAAGTTAGTTCCAAAACAACCCATATGGAGCAGCATGTAGAAAAGTTTGGTTCCAAAATCTTTCATAGAGAACACCATATGTAAATATTGTTAAAATATGCAATTCTATGCACATTTTTTAGCTTAGGCTGGTACCATCGTTAGATGTGTTGTTCGTTTTATTTTATCTAATTTGTGTTCATGCATATGAACCTGTGTATCAGTTGAGTCATGTT